>JACDJE010000089.1:732768-944607 GCA_016647715.1 Pavo muticus | reverse complement strand
GTTTCGCCGGGCTCTATGCGAGGGGCGGTGCGGGGGGGCACAGCGCAGCCCGGAGCGGTTGTCAGCGCCTCCGCCCGCCGCAAGGAGCGGGGAGCCGCGGGCGGAACGTCGGCGCTGGGCTGGGCTGCGAGCGGGGCGAAGCGGCGTCCCCCGCGCGGGCCGAGTCTGGAGCCGGGGCGCGGCGGAGCGCGGCGCTGGGATCCGAGTGGGGAAAGGCTGCGGGAGAGCCGAGCAGCTCCTCCCGAGCCCGTCTGCCCTTGGCTGAGCGGCCTGGGGAGGGAAGATCCTGGAAACGTGGTGCGTTGCTCGCCAGACACCTCTGTAAATGGCATGGTACCAGCAGACGGGAGGGGAAAAAAGAGAAGAAGTCTTTGAAAAGCTGAACTTAGGCTGAGACGCGTCTGCAGCCCTCGCTGTGCCTCCCCCCCGTCCCAGTTCTCAGAAATGCGCTGTTTGAACAAGGCTTTGGCTGAGGCGGTGCGGTTGGGGCTCGGTGTAACGAAGCATTTATTCCATCGCTATTTGTAGCAGAAAGGCGGGATTTGCCGCTCTCCACATTGGTAACGTTGTATTTCGTTTGCGTTTCTTTGCCTCGTTCCTTAAAGTTCCCTTTCAGAGCGGGGAAACTGAGAAGTGGAAAAGTCCGGGTTTCTTGTTCAGCGAGTGTTGTTTTTCCCTCTGTAGCTCGGCGCTGGGCTGCGCAGAGCAGTGCTTAGGTACACCCATACCCATGGCCATGCTGGCTCTGACCACGTACCCTGCAGAGCCCAGGGCTCCTGTGTACATCTCTACGAGGTGCCAAACCAGTCTGACCTGAGCTTAACAATGTGCTAGGTGGTGGGATTTCAGACTGGCATGCTGTTTTATGTCCAGAATGTGATTTCTCAGCCTTTTTTATGTGCTGCCCTGGCTGATGGATTGCCGCTGGGGCACAGTGTATGCTTGTGGGAATGCTCCCAGGACCCCCAACCAGCTCCCCTGCAGGACAGCCCCTTGCTCGTGGTCTCGCCCCTCTGCCACCTGTGCCTTTTTTTTTGGCAGTATGAGAATATGCAACCGGTGCTACAAATAAGAAATGATTCTTGGCTGTGTTCCCAGGGTCACGCAGGGTCTCACACAGGAATGGGCTGTTAGTGCTGTTCTCCTAATCTTCAGTGCTCTGTGGTTCTCTCTCATTAGTTTGAAAGCAGTTGTGCTTTGTAGTTGTATTGGGACCCTGCTGGGACAGCAATGCCAGCTTCCCCAGAGGTGCCCAAAGTCGTTCTTCCCAGTTTGGTATGCCTGAGCAAGTTTATGCTCATAATGTAGCACAGGAACAAGTCTGTGTGGAAGGCAATATGTATCACAATCTTTGTGAGCTATCGGGACCCATCTGGTTGGGGTTTGAGGTCACTGCTGGGACAGCAATGAGAGATTTTTTTCATGTTGTTGGCCTACAGCTGGCTGAAGTCTATGAAGGGCACAGTAAGGGTGGTGAAATGCTGGTGCAGGTTGCCCAGAGATGTGATGGGTGCCTGGTCCCTGGAGACATCCATGGTCAGGCTGGACAGGGCTCTGAGCGCCTGATGGAGCTGCGGGTGCAGCAGCTCCCTCCTTTGCAGGAGGTTGGACCAGATGGCCTTTAAGGGTCCTTTCCAACTCAAAGAATTCTGTGACTCTAAGAAAGTTAACATCCAAACAAGCTGTTGCTCTCTATAGCTGAGGAGCATGGAGCTTCAGTCTGGCGAATGCTAGCGCAGAAGCAAAGTCTGTGTGTGTGGTATGAGGCTCTTAAGTCTTACAAAGCAGCTGTTATTACCTGAAAGCCTCAGAACCAGAATGCAGCTAATAAAGCAAATTATGTTCTACGGTGCTGTTCTCAATGCAGCTGGCCACTGCTCTGGGAGGAGCAGACATGCAGATTGCTGGCGTGCAGTGGGAGCATGAGGACTGGCAGTTTAGCTGCCCTGGGAGCAGTCCCAGCCTCTGCACCAGGAACACCGTGCTAGCAGGCAGTGAGTTTTGAAATCAGCGTCCTGGTGCATCGGAACGCTTTTGTGGAACGTGCTGTGAGTTATTGAAGGCTATTCTAAACAAAAGTGACTTCAGCGCACAGCAAATAAAATAAATAGCGGAGGCGGCCAACAAACCTCTGTGTAAATCTCAGCTGTGCAAAAGAGCAGTGAGGCAGAGTTCTGCAAAGCAGCTGCAGAGCTGCCTTGTGCATAGGTGATCTGTTCTGCGCTGCCGAACGGCAGCGGTGGGGAATCCTTCAGGGACGGGAATATCAAAAGTAACGTTGTTTATGGCCAAGGTTTAATGTCGCTGTGCGATCCGTCCCTGGAGATGGGAGGTATGTGGGAAGAGGGAAGTTCTTCGAACGACAGAGTGGAAATAGGAGACGCTGGGTACACAACGGTAACAGGCCATCTACAGGCAGGAATGCTGGGCGGTGGAAAGCAGATAACTCCTCAAACATGTGCCAGTTGGGATGGGACAATTACGTTTTCACCAGTTTATTCTGAGCACCTCTGCGGAATGAATGTGGACGCCCCTCTTTTATTGCAGAGCTGGCTGCCAAAAAGAAAAAAAAAAAAAGCACGAACTAATTAAACCTGATTTATTGTGCAATCCGAAGCAGCGCTGGAGAGATTGGTTGCCTTGCAGAAATTGTGCTGCAGATGTGAAATCTGTGCTTTGGGTGAGAAACTACGGAGCTGCTGAGCGAGCTCAGGAGGAAAGTGCCGCATCTGCTGAAGTCCACTCCGACCAGGAGCGCTTCCCAGGGGTGCCAGCTACCGTGGCTCTGGGTGTTGTGGAAGGATGGATTGCCTTGTAGTGAGGAAAAGCCTGGAGGTTAAAACATACTGCTTCTGAAGCGGTGTGCTTCCTGCGCTTCATCCGTCCTTTATTTACCACTAAATGGTGTTGTGTATCAATGGATAACAGACAACTACTGAATCAGCCCTACGAGGACCAGTTTGCGTTTCTGGAGGTGACATGCTGGACTCGGGCACTCTGCTTATTGAAGGAAAGCTATTTATAGTGCTCTCTTTTGTATGTAATCTGAATCTAAAAGCGTTTCTGAATTAAGATGCTGTTCCTGCTTTTCTTTTTAAGAGAACAAACTTTGCAGCTAAATGCTGGTATGTGCGTTTGCATCTGGCATCTGCTTTGTAGCTCTGTGCAAGCAGCTCAGCAGTGACCAGGATGGGTTTGAGTGGAGTTGCAGCCACTGTTTGTTTGTTGTGTTAGATTGATGTTATCTGAAGTCACACACGCTGTGGGACTGCAGGTGCCAGGTGTGCTTGGCTGCTCAGTGCTGACTTGGTGTATCACTGTTCTGTGCTGAAATGCACATTCCTTGAGTGCTTCCTATGTAACTCCTGTGACTATGGACATTTCTATTATTAGGTCGTTGCAAAGGACTCTTATAATAGAATGTGTGTTTATGTATATATTTAAACATGCACTTCATGCCTCCAGAAATGCTTCATATGGAATGTTTTGAAAAGAGAAAAAAGCAATCACTCTCAAGAGGCTGTTAATAGAAACTTCAGTGAGCAACAGTTTGAGATGACCCTCACCACCCTCCGAGATCCTTGGAATGCAGGGGGCAGCTTTCCTCGTGCTGTTCATCAAAGCTAGTGAGATGCTGAGCACATCCTGCTCAGTGTTTAGCTGCCTTTCTGGGCCTCAGCGTGGCTCTTCTGGGTTTCGTGGTATCTCCCTACTCCCTGATTGTCCACTAATAAAACGCGGGTGTTCTGTGCTGCAACCTAAACCTCCATGGCGTCTTTTGCCCTGTGTGTATTTCTGCATGATTCTTTAATCAGACCTAACACAAACTATGATTTTTCTAGAAGCTCTGTACCAGAAGCAGCCTGGAAAGAGAGTTCTCCTGCTGTCTTTTGGGATCACCTTGCTGTCTCTCTCAGCGTAAGGTTAGTTAGCTGCCAGAATCTATTCCGCTTTGTAAGTAACATTGATTGTGGAAGCGCATGCCTATCCAATGGCAATTCATATCACACGAGTGACCTTATGCTTGCTGACACTCGTGCTGCTGGTTGTTAAGTATCAGGCGTTGCTCTTTGCTTGTTATTTATTTATCAATGTGGGATAATGCAGCAGAGAAAAAAAAGAGGATAGCATTTGCGGATAACGAGAGCATTTAATAGGTTTCCTTCTGGTGAGCCTGCGGTCACGTAATGTCATCTTACAGAAGAGCTGCTTTTGATGTCCTGATACAAGCAACTGAATGGTGAGCAAAAGCATCATCTTGTGAGAATAAATTAATTTTGATATATATATATTTTTAAAGATATTGATACTGACCCTTTTGAGACCCAGGAAATCCTTCTCCTGCTCTTCTTTAGTGAAGTGCACCTCTGAGCTGGTGGTGTTAATAACCTGAGGTAGGCTGATCTGGGCTGCACTGCCAAGCACCCTCAGCTTGGGAAAGCAAACCTCGCAGGGCCCTGCGTCCATCTGTGGGAGTTGGTGGAAGTTCTCTTCCAGAGATATCCTCACTGAGACAGTATTCATCCTCTCCTCATCGGGTGTGCCTGAGCTCATTTATGCAGCCGGAATGCTGGCAGCTCTTAGGGATCTGTTCGTTAACCCGTTTTAACATGTGAAATGTATTGTTATCACCCAAATAATGGCTGTTGAAGTCCTTATTTGCCACAGTGGCTCCTCTGGGCTGTATTTCTTTTCAGACTCTTTCCAAGAGATAATTTCACCAGATGGCAGTGGGAGCAGCAGCAGAGCATGGTGTTTCTCTCAGCACAGCGCTGACTTCTGCCTGGGCTGTCTGTTCTGACTTTCCTACAGCACTCTGCCTTCTTGAAAGCGTGGTTAATTTTCTGTTAGTTTATTTCTATAAATAAGTTTTAAATGTTGAAGCATTTACACGTGAATGAACTTTGCTAAATGGAGCAGATGACACGAGCTGGGTAACTGTAGTATTGCTTTACAGGTCAAAACAAACCCCTGTAAATAAGGATGCACACTTTGTCTCTAAAGCAGTACAGCTAACGCCAAGGGGAAAAAACATCTGCTTCCATGACAAGATAAGGCAAATCAGAACATACCTTGTAGCTGACACCTAAAGGACCATACAAAATGATGTCTTATTTCACCTTCTGGTTAACATCAGCGCTAGTGCCCTCTGCCCAGAAGTCATAAGCATCCCCTGGGGTTATCCATAGGGATGCAGGTACTGCTGCGTTATTCTCACGCGGTGCTGTACCCTGCTGAGCTGTTGTTTCCCTGCTAGGGAGATAAACCAGCACAACAGGGCAGCAGCTTAGGGCTCGTGGAGGTTTTTGCTGCTGTGTGATGCGTTCCAGCTCTGCTTCACGGTGGTCAAGGGCTGCACTCTGACAGGATTTGGTGTGGGACACGTGGGCTCCAGTATTGATAGCTGACCATAAGTGATAAACAGGGAACTTGATGGCTAAGGATGGAAAAAGTCAGATGCTATGGTTTTTGACAGAGCAAGATTTGATGTAATGTTGGACAGAAGAGTTCTGAGTTGCTAAGGGTGCTCCTGCTTACATAAAGTCAGCCTCCGTGCTTCTTGTGTGTCAACTTGTTACAAAACCAACTTTGATTCTGCTTTGCACATATTTATTTTTGCTGCTCGGACGGATCTGTATAATTGCTTATTGTTTGCTGCTGCTTCTAATGATTGCACAAAAGATAAACATCCTCTGTGACTTTCGGAGTGTGGGTTTGTTCCTCATTTGAAGCCCATCTATGAGTGGCTATCTGCACCCCAGCTGCTGGAGTTCCTGCTGTGGGGAGGAGTGGTCTCATTGCCTAGTTCAATTTTCTCCTATCTACAGGGTTTCATGCACGCAATATCTGATCTGCAGCCCTTCCTTTCTTGGTTAATAGAGCTGGATGTTCTTGTCCAGGTCTCCATTGCCCTCCTCAGTGGCTGTAGGAAACGGCTTTGGGAGTGACTGCTGGGACCTTTGGATTGTAGCATGGCAGCCACCTCTTGCTTCTGGATGCAGCGCAGGAGCCAAGGCCTTGGGATGCTTCTGCGACCACAATCTCTGCAGCACGCAGGATGGCGACGTTTTGATTTGTATGCCTCTGAATGGGGTGCTTCAGTGGATGTGTGAGAGCTGCTGTGTTACTGGAAAGGCAATATTTGTACATACCCAATGCTGAAGTTAGACATCAACAGTTTCGCTTCCTTTTGGCGTTTCTTGGTCATGCAGTCACGCAGGATGATACACTCCAAAAAGTTGCTGTAAAGCGTTTTTCAGTTTCTCGGTCCTTCCAGGCTGTTGGAGTGCTGTCTCTGCAAGCAGATCTCAGTCCTTTGACTTCTTTCTTTCTAACTCATTTGCCTGTTCCCTTCTTCCTTCCTTGCATGTTTGAATTGCATACCTTTGTCTTGGCGTATCCTGAGTTGCTGGGGGTGGCGTAGGGGCACAAAAATAGGTAAGTGGATGGTTCTGATATGCCCTGAAACTTGGAAATGTAGAGGGAACAAGAGCAGTAGGCTCAATGTTTTGCAAATATTTAACAACTAAAATGTCTGAATTTATATTTTCCAGAAGAAAATGAAATGTGAAGGTTTAAAAGGGAAAAAATATGAAATAAAGTAGCGAACAGATGTGCAACACCAAAGCAGAAATACTTTCTGTGATATGGGAAGGAAATCCAGCCTGGGTCACCTGCAATGCCAGGAGAGGCTGCACAAACAACAAATGACTTATGCTTGCACCAGTGCTCTGGGAGAAGAAAGATCAGCATGTAGCAAAGGCATTATCTAGCTAATTGCTTGGTAGCTGCTCTGAAATTGCTTTACTATTGGCCTTTGGTGTTCCCTTTCTCAGCAGAAAAGCTTTTGCTGGTGAGTAGTTAATGCTTCTGGGGGTGAGGAGCAGGCAGTGCTCCCATCCCAGTGCTCTCCTGCAGCTCCTGGTGCTGCTTTCAGTGTCTGAACTGAGTTTTTGCTGCTGTTGTTCCGAAGAGTCAGGATTTCTATTGAATGAAACAGTGTTAATAATAAATGTAATGACTGTATGATGCGCTTTCATTTATGAGCTCCTTGGGGAAAAATGTTATAATTGTCTTTAAGTTAACATGGATAAATCAGGAGCTTGTTTCCATCCATCAGGGCTGGAGACATGAAACAAAAGCCCAGCAAACTCCCAGATGGTGGCAGATTCTGGCTGAGAGCCACTGATGGGCACAGCTCAGTCTCTGTCACCAGCACACGGCTCTGGTGGATGTCACCACCATCTTTGGTGTCCCCTGTACTGGGTAAGGGGTCAGGAGTGGTACCCATGGACTTCAGGCTCAGAGCTGTGGCTGAGCCCCCTGCCAGCTCCCCAGGGCTGTGATGTGACATGGGGTGGGCATCGCCTTAATGGCAGCTGGGTGTGCACAGCTGGATGCACCTGCTCAGCATCCCCTGGTTTAGGAAGGTCTGCATGGAAAAATCAATAGTGTAAAGTTCTAGCTGCTGGCATGGACCACCAGATGCTGTGAACCGAGTATGTTAATGTTACTGGCCAGTACAGGCTGCCAATTTAATTAGCAAATCATTAATTAAGCATGAGTGAATAACCAGTGTGATGGTTGCTTTGCTCTCGGCAGAGACCAGAGCACCTAGCAGATGAATTTCATTACCCCATCTTACAGCCAGGGAAACAGAGCAGGGAGGTGGCACCGCTGGGGATGCAGTTGGTGCAGGCTTGCTCTTGCCGAGGCCCTGCTAGAAGTCTTCCCATGGCTGGTCCCATCTACCCCTGTGCTTTTAGCAGTGCTGCAGGGCACTAAGTCAGAAGCTGGCTGCAGAATAGTCACGTGCTAACACAGCTATCTCCACCTACCCAACCTAGGGTTGTCTGGGGTGCACTCAGATTTGTTTGACAAGACCTGTTTTATTAGAACAATGTCATTGTGTCTGTATCTCTGAATTCCTTATCAGTGGGATCCCCCATTGCCCTTTAATTGCTTTCTCTGGAAGTTATGTCCCCTAATGGCACACAGCCGTCCTGCTCCCTTCAGCCAGTGGGGTGGCATTGGTTTGATGTCAGTAGCATCAGATATGCAGAGAGAGCTGCATCTGGCCTTCACTGCAAGGCGTTGGGACTGACTTGCTCATGGAGGTGATTCACCCATCTGATACAAGTGTGTGGCTTGCCTCCTTTCAAATACGGAGTGGAAAAATGTAGTAAATGCTTTTCTTTTATTTTTAATCTCGCATCATAAGCTGTGTTTTCATTTATTGTTTGGTTATTTTTTGCAGTTGGGTTACACCACTAGATTTCAATCTTTCCTAATTTATTTAGGAAAAAAAGAGTTCACTTTTCTTGTCCTACAAGTGATGAAGAGCTCTCCTGCCTTGCCTTGACTCCAGGCAGCAGCTTGGTCTGACACCAACTTTCTGTAGCTGTACTTTGCTTTGATTGCTGCCTGTTCTCCTTTCCTCCTTCCCCCTGAGTTCTGCACAGAAGTAGCACCCTCCTGCTGATCACAGAGCTCCTGCAGCCCCTATTAGTGATATACTGATTTAAGGAACATTTTTGACTACTACTTTATTTTTTCTTTACTTAAGTAACTCAGTCTCCTCCCCTTTAGCAACCTGCCAACATATCCAGATTTCTTGGTACTCTGAAACTCTTTGCTTTTGGTTTTCCATATTTGATGAGAAGAGCTTTTATATCCTCTGCATCATCCAGCAGTGGTCATCGAAACACGAGTTGTAGCTGTGTGTGGTGAGGGCATCTCCTGGTTAGTCACTGCTAAAATGTGGTGTTTAATAATGCCTTAAAAGCAGAACTTCAGCTGGATGAGATGATGTCCAGATAAAGGCTGGTGGTTGTTTGTTAATGAACGTCTGTCTTTTGTCAGGGATAATTACTGCAGCTTGGTGAGAGATAAACAAGAGTCCAGGCAGAAAACAGCTGGGCTTCGATCTGCTTAGAGAAAGGGATGGTGGATGTGAAGTGATTGTCCTTGGGTGTGTGACTCCTGGCTTGCAGCTCCCATGCTACAGGGGAGGATCATCATGCTTTGGAGCGCAGGCACAGCTCCAGCACTGAAATACCAAGCTAGGCATAAGCAACGGGAAGTTATTTGTAGTAGATCTGTTTGTGTGCTGGGCTCCAGGTGATGTGCAGCACTGTTGGAATTCCCAACAACGTTGCCTTTAAGATGCATCCTTGTTAGAAGCCAGAGCTGGCCGTGCTCTGGGCGGTAGGCTTTGTCATGCATGAGGATGAACTGAATGACCTAAATGTGGGCATGAGGGAGCTCTGGAACCCGGGATGCTGGGATGGGAAGGGCTGTGCAATGCAGAAAGAATTCCAAGTATCTTTTTGGTTAATTCTGTTTTGTAGCATGCTGCTACAAATCTACCTTGCTTTTAATGAAAGCGAGTCCTGATTTCAGCAGATTCAATTACGTTTATTCTCCCCTGCACAAGGACTGAGTTCTGCCATGCTTGGTATTTCATACTGAAACTGTTTTTTTTTCCCCCAACGATTGGTTTGCTTTTGTAAGGAGAAGTATATTTGGACAGAATTGTCAAGTGGTATGAGAACGTGCTGCTGCTGTTTCCAGGACACACGGAAGGATTCTGAATGCTACGCTTTTGTTGCTGAAGCAGTGACGATTGTTTATACTTCAAAAGAAACATTAAGTCCAAAACCAGCTCGTCAGAAATGGACGTAGGAAGCATCCGTTACGTTTGCCATTTAGATCCTATGAAACTGAGTTTGGAAGGATGTCTGAGGGAGCTTTGTATTCTGAGCTCTGAAATGCTCCGATACCTTTTCTCCTTCTCTGCCCTTCCTGCTGCTGCTTATCTTCAGGAGTGATTTTTTCAGGCTGTAATAGGAGTAAGAGTTTGGCAAGCACAGGAGTAGCCTTTTCTCTGATGCAAATTGGTGCAGCTTCATTCAGGATATTTGTTCCTGAAACTGTGATATTTTTAAGCTGTTAAAATGCCATTGTTGGTATTCTGATAATCTTCAGTGGCTTCCATTTAGATTGCGCATTCACGATTGATGATGTCAGCTCAGTTCTTATCTTGAGCTATTCTAGAGCATTACTTGGCTATTTTAGCTAAACACTTGGCTCAAGTTGAGGAGCTCTATTAAAGAGAGCATAGTATGGTATTCTCTTCCCTCATTGCCTCTCCCCTGCCCCCCATTCTACCCAAATGCAAAGCACTGAGGCTCAGGTGGTGATGCTGGGAGGTTCTGCTTATATCAGTTGGATTCCCTGTGGGTATTCTCATTTTTGTGCCTAAAAATGGACTTTGTTGGGTGCCTGCCACACGCTGCTTTCCAAGAGAGGAAGAAAAATCAGTTTCTGATCTCTATGGAAGGAAAGGAAACATATACAACAAGGGTGAAATCCCTCCAGCCCACAGTGCTGGAGAATCTTTTGATAGACAAAGAACGCAGTAATGGGGATGGAGGTTTTTGAAGAAAGCTTCCCCTGAAGAATTAATACCTGTCAACACTGGCTTTTCAGTAGGCTTAGTGATCATGCCTGGAAGCTGAGATGCCGCTTTGAGAGTAAAAGCTGAAGATGCAGGGGAGTATCCGATTTATGTGAGTATTGGAGGGAAACTGAAACAAGAACTCTTTTGTTGATGTAATGTCTTCAAATGAATTTTATTGCATAGAATAGGTAGCTCAGAGGAAGCCTTAAACCTTAGGAATTCGTTTCATTGATTCAGTGGATCTAGGATCTCTTCTAAAGCTGGTATTTGCTGATTGGGCATGGGTTCTTACAGTGAACTGTAATGATCTTATGGAGCTTCACCAGAAAGATCTTAACAGTTGTGTCAGTTTTCTTATATGACTGGAAAAAAGCCTTTTTTTCTCTCTGGTATTACTCAGCAGTGGGGTTTAATTGGATTGTTTTGATTGAAATAGGAAGTAGCATATTTTTGCGGGCCTGCGTTGTGTTGTACACTTGAACTGATAGGATGTAATTAGACACTTCATTTTGTTTCCATTTGACATCTTTTAACTAATTAGTAACATGGATTGCTTTCTTTTGCATCGCTTTATTTTCAGTTGATTAAGTGCACTTACTTAGCTCCTCTAAGGGTACGAAATTAAGAGTGTGCTAATTGCGCAATGGTTTTGGCACACTCAGATTGCCTTGGTGTCACCTAAGGACAAGACTTCTGCTGGCAGTGTGGGTGCTGCTCCCTCTGCGTGCCCGTGGGCAGGTGTGTCAGCTCTTCTTCTCCTGCTGTCTAGTCAGAGCTTGCTGGCCATAGCTGAAAGAAGCTCTCGCCCCTGGGGATGGATCGCTTTCAGCTTCTCAGTGTTCAGGCAGCCTCCTTTGGTGACTGTGGGTGGTTGGTGGTGGAGACACCAAAGGGATCTCAAAGAGATTGTGCCTGGAATCCATTATACCTCCATCCAAGAGCTGTCCTGAGGTAAGCGGGCTACACTGGTGGGCTCTGTTGCTAATTTTGGCAAATTGTGCTTGTGAGACATTGACCATCAGAGAAACAGTGCTAGAGCTGTGACATACTTGAGTACTGATTTGAACATCCCTTATTGATATGAGGTGCTGAGTGGGATCTAACTTGTGCCTAGTAACAAGGCAAAGCCAACAGAGTTGAGAATTGAAAGTCACTGAAGTTGTATTGCACTGCTGATTGCAGCCTGATTGCGTGCAACCTCTGGTGCTGGGATGAGAGGTAAACAGGCCAGGCTTCCCTTTACAATTAAAACTTTCTAAATGGAATGAAGCTTTTTGGGTGTGTAAATATGATATTTAGTTGCTTTTTTTCCTCCTGTGCAGAGGGAGTCCTACCACATCTCATCATTCTTCTTGTATATCTTAAGGCCAGATTTTGATGCTTGCACATCTAGAACTTGCTCAGAGGTGTTTGAGCCTTGAGCCAGTGGTAATTGAAAGCTGGGAATGAATCAGCTGTGTTAATCTCACCTGTGCATGTTTTAGATGCATTCAGCTGTGGGCTTTGCTGTCATAGAATCATAGGGTGGCATGTCTCAAGAGGGACCTTACAGATCATCTAGCTCCAACCCCATGCTGTGGGTCCTTACCACAGACAGCAAGATACTTAGGGCCCTTAGAAAGCACTAATCTTGATTTGAGTGTGAATCCATGTATGGTAACTGTTGAGTCACAGCCTGAACCACTGATCGAGCACCTGGGGAAAGGACCCAGTCAGCCCTGGGAGCACAGGTGAAGGCATTTCACCTGTGTGACCAGAATGGGGGTGGAGCCTGGCTGCACCTCTCTTAGACCTCCTTTATGGGCTGACTGCAGCTGTGGAAGGATCTCTGATTGGAGGTCTCTCCCTTGTGGAATTTTCCCTCTGAACCTAGTTCTTCAGAGATGGGTGAGTACCTTTCCTTTTCCTTTGTAACACCATGCCGTTTGCACCAGTCCCTTTGCTGCTGTGCTCCTGTATCACCCTTCCATCACGTTGACCTTTCTGATTGTAACAGTGATTTTAAGATTACTCTGCTGGTTAAGAAACAAACTACTGACTGCTGAGAAAACCCTATCAATGTGAATCATTGATTTTGGTGTTGTTTTATTGGGGCCTGAAATTGGTCAAGCAGAGAAAAGTTGCACAGTAGGTTAAAACATGGCTATCACCCAATATCTCTGCTGTGTAGTTGAGGTGATTTGATGAAATCTGAGTTTTTCTGTCCAGTTGCTGTTACCCCCAATGAAGAACATGGATTTGAGGCTACCGGGTGGTTGCGCAGGAGCCAGGCTTGGAGTGCAGTTTTGGCACCTAGGAGCACAGCAAGCTGTTCAAGGCTCATCAGATGGCTTTATTTTAGAGCCAGGTGTCCCTTCATGGCTCTTGGTCCTTCCCAGAGGCCAGACGGCGTGCTGAGCAGAGTGCCGCGTCCTGCACTGGGCTGCCTGCCCGCTGGGAGCCTGCTGCAGCTGGAACCCAGCCCTCCAGACAGCCAGGATGTTTGCTTTTGTGGAGTGCCGTTGTTGAGGAAATCGAGCGAAGGGATCTCTTGAAAGGCCAAGCCACCTCCATGAGATTAGACCGTTAAATTACGCTTGCAGCCCTCATCTTAAAGCACCTTATCAGGAGGGGTTGGGGAGAATGTACTTGCTATAGCAGGCACTGCTCAGGAAGCGGCTTGCTTCTCCTCTGTTGGGCTGTACTGCAAGGAGTGATGCTGAGTACAGCCAAGAGGAGCCCTGCAGCAGCTGGTGGACCTGGGCATGAGGCCGGGGCAGGACGGCGTGCCCAGAGCCCTGCGCTGCTCAGAGCTGGGTGGTGTGAGGGCAGATAAGGAGGAATGCAGAGCTTTTAAAGTATGGTAAAGCTGGATATCCTTTGCTCGGGATATTTCCTGTCCACAAGAATTTATTTTTCAACAGTGTTATTGGCAGAAAATCCACCAAATGGAAGAGGGGGAGGGAAACTTAGACGTTACAGCAGAAGTCTGGAAGTTTCTAGTGTTCTCAGCTAAGTGAAGAACTGGGAAAGATTTGGAGAACTGAAAAATGTGGACCTTTTATGTAGCTGCGTGCTAGCATGCATAATTACATAGGGAATAGTCAGTGATTTGTGTTTTTTGACCATCATTAATGTCCATCAGTTAACTCTCAGATTAAAAAAGAGCCAAACAACTTCAGAATGTTGTTATTGAGAAGGAACAGGAGTAGCTGGTGCAAAGCATTCCAGGCTGACTTCCTCCAGTCTGCTGCATGCCTTGCCTTTGTGTTTGTAATGAATTCAGGCCTAAATCATAAAGCAAGATTAATTGGCAATTTGTGATCTGGTTAATCCTTTAGAGAAACTAAATTGTGTTTAGTGCTGCAGATGCATTCCGTGTCTGCTCCCCTACGGGCTGCGAGGTTTGCTTGTAACACGGCTTGGCTGCCAGGGTATAGCAGAGAAGTGCTTCCTGCTACCAGAATGCCTTTGTAAGGCTGTTTGTGTATGCTTCCTTCTGTAAACTTCAGATAGAATTCACTTGAATGTGGGTACATACACTGGGATGGCTGTTTCTAACAAAGCTTTACAGCTATTAAATACAACGAGGATTTATTGTTTACCATCTTTTTCCTGTTGTTGTTTTTGTTTCTAATAACAAGTGTTTCCATGTTTCCTTTAGGTTAGGTAACACATAAATAAATGTGGAAGTATGTCAGTTAGTGACATACATTGAGCACCCTGGTAAAACCTACAGAGAGAAGGTAGCGTAACCAGGAGGCATTAACAAAGTGCCCCTGCTGCTCTCATCCTTGCACTAATAAAAGGAGAGAAGAGCTCGATAGGTATGTGGGGTTCTTTCTGGAGCTTGCAGCTGGACCTTATTTTTGGAAATAGGATTATGGTGTGTGTTAGAACTTCTTATCCCATTCTCTGTCCGCCCTTAGCACCCAAGAAAAGGCTTCCAAAAACAACACGGAACGTACCCTGCTGAGACTGCATTTTTTTTTTTTTTTTTTAAGGCTGCAACGTGTTAAAACAGAAATCCAAATGGATGAGAACATCTTCATAGTGGTGCACAGATGATGTGGAATCCTTGGTATGTGCCAGTGGCAAGAGCCGAATTCCCCGGGCTGCGCGCTGCTTTGAAGTGAGCGCCGCGCAGGGCTTTGCTGTGCAGGCAGGCCTGGCTGTGGGGCTGAAGGCACACGGTGAGGCCGCACGGTTTTGTAACAGGTTAAATGCAGCATAATAAGAGTGAGACACTGAGATTATTCTTTTATGTCCCTTATCGCTTGGCTTTCTAGCAAAAAAAGAGTGGAAACCCCTCTTTATTTCCTTCGTAATCCTTTGAATTCTTATTTCTGAGCTTGATTAGAGCCCTCTAACTATCCTGAAATACTTTGCATTAGCTATCAGCTCTGTTGTGTGGGGAATGGTGGCTTGGTGCTTGTACTGAGCAGAGCCCATCTCCTATTTGTTTTGGTTTTGGGGCCACTGATGGTCTTCTAAATGCTGATGTGTAGATTGAGCCGTGATTTTCTTGCTCTGTTATACATTTTCATCTTCTCACTGCTGATAAACATTAAAAAAAATATATCCTTATTATGGCTTATTAAACTATTTTTTCTGGTTTGCGCCTTGTGTTTGACCACATCAAACTAAATATAACGCAGTCTGAAATGAAGGCTTCACCCCCTGTTCTGATGGGGAGTTCTCTTGCTTTACCTCAGCCGTTTCCAAGTGGGTAAATAACTTGATGACAAATGCAGATCTCTGTGGGAGATCAGATGTGATCACTGGCGCATCGTGTTAGGCAGCATGCTTTTCCCATGGTGGCTCTTCCTGTGGTGGGTTCCCATCCTGCCAGCTTGTCTGCCCTCCTGCCCCTCTCCTGTCTGCACTGCTCTGCTGTTGGGTGCCCCCAGGTTTCTGCATTTTTCATCAGTTTTCTGATAACCTTTAGGAAATCTCAATCCTTTTACAACCTGATGCTAGATCAGCATTCATGCTATAACAGAAAGCAGTTGGT
This sequence comes from Pavo muticus, assembly GCA_016647715.1. Lineage (NCBI taxonomy): Eukaryota > Metazoa > Chordata > Aves > Galliformes > Phasianidae > Pavo > Pavo muticus. The sequence continues at coordinate 929,152 of JACDJE010000089.1, read as the reverse complement.
GGTTGTGCTAACACTTTCTCTCTGTTTATTATTAGTCTAAGCACTTTCTTGGTACCTGATAAATGCAAGGTTCAACTTGCTGTAAAAAAGAAGGAAATTGCTGGTAACAGGATGACTTCTTAATTTAGTCAGTTCAGTAAGTGTTCAGAATTAGCCTTCTTCACTGATTCAAAGCATTCTTAACAATAACCATATTATAGTCTGCCCAGTTCAGATGAGAATGAACCTCATTCATTATTTTTGATCAATTACTCTTCTGAGACTTCAGTGCCTTAATGTATATGGATGAGAAAGAAGAAAATGAGAGCATTCACCTTTCCTTCGGCTACAGGAATTCCAGTTTAAAGACAAAAGCTGCAGCAGGTTGACCTTCTCATTTAAATGGTAATAAATCTTGTTCTGCCCCTCCTTGAGCAGGGAGGTCACTGAGAGCAAAGCAACTCAGAATGGATTTCAGAGAGCAAACTTCTGAGTGTTTAAAACTGTAATAAGCAATACATGTCTCTTGCTGTAGTGCTGTAGCAGTCACTTATGTTTGGCATGCTCTGAGTGCTTGCTTGATGAAGTAAGGCATCTATGAGATGGGGAGGAAGCATGCCCAGCAACCTGTGAGTTGGATTTCAGGGCCTGATACAGCAATGCCTACGGACTCAAAACGAGGTTAGAGGAAAAATCCCATGTTCAGAGTTTCATCTGGGGCTGTGGAAGAACGTTAATCAGAATTCATTGAGGGTGAGGGAGTTTCCTTAGTGAGCATCAGGAGAGGGATGAGCTGCCGAACAGCTGTTGGGTACTGGAGGGTTTCCCTGCAATGCTCTCCATTGCTTACATAGCCACCAGCATCCTGTTAGTTGGGATTCGGTGGGTGAACTCCTATTCATACCTTCTCCCCAACCCTCCAAAACCTCTTCCTTTTTTAAGATAGGGTCATTTTCCCCAGTCTCACGTTCTAACCGATCTGCAGTCCATTTCTTGAGATTCAGGTCTACTTACAGGTAGAACTATGAATGTAATATTTTTGGAAGAATGTGTTTTTTTTCTTAATACTTCTTACCAGAAAGCCAAAATGCTGCGGATGGATAAACACGAGCCATCATAAAAGTTTTTGTGGCTTTTTGAAATTTATTTGAATATTGACTCCAGGCTCTTGCACCTCCAGGGCTTTGAATGCAGCTGTGAGAATGAATTTCCTCAAGTTAGCGAGCGAAAATGAAATGGGAGCTGTGTGTTGCATGAAGCTTAAGGTAGTTTGCTTTCTGCTTCTCACCCATTGGATTTTTTTCGCTTGAATAGAATGGTGTAATTTTAAGGATGCAGAGTTGAAGTTTATTTTCAGTGGTTGAATTGATGTTATTGGAGCTGAGTGTGTCTGTATTATTATGGAAACACAAACAAGCTTAACCGTTCCCTTTGTGATTAAATAAGAAGTTTGCATTCAATTATTACAGTTTCATTGTGGAGTAATTTACCTTCACAGAATCACTAAGGTTGGAAAAGACCTATAAGATCATCCAGTCCAACCATCCACCTATCATCAATAGTACACGCTAAACCATATCCCTCAACACAACATCCAAATGTTCCTTGAACACCTCCAGGGTCGGTGACTCCACCACCTCCCTGGGCAGCCCATTCCAGTGCCTGACCACTCTTTCAGAGAAGTAGTATTTCCTAATATCCAGCCTGAATCTTCCCTGGTGCAGCTTGAAACCATTCCCTCTAGTCCTATCACCAGTTACACGAGAGAAGAGGCCGACCCCCAGCTCACTACAACCTCCCTTCAGGTAGTTATAGAGAGCAATAACGTCACCTTCACCCAGCTCGGTTTCTGGTTCTTGTTATTGCCTTGTGCATCTGTCTTTGGACTGTCCCAAAAGGACTTTGTGTGTCTATCTTTGAGACCTTTGATTTTTTCTATATCTTTACAGTATGACTTTCTCCAAAGCTGTGTGACTCGCCTGGTGAGCTGCAGCCTTTCCTCCATTTGCCTCTAGATGTGAAAGGTTATTTTTTCATGGGGACCTGCAGGTTAGTGCTGCCATACCCTAAGTGGACAGCCTGTGCAGACTTGGCTGGTTGTGGTTATGTCTTCCAAGTTTTTAGAGAGCAGCAGGAAACTCACTGGGTACCCATCTGCAGACCTGCTGTAAGAACGTCCGCATTCTTTCTGTTTCATTTCCTCCCTTTCCTTCCCTGAATATTTTCCTACCTTTCAGCCCAAGCTCACAGTAACAACAAGCTGTCGTAATGTTTCCCTTGTTTTGGAGCTGAGAGCAGTAAGGTCACCATTGCAAGCAGGGTATTTTGAATGCTGTTTTTTGGCTTGTTTTCTTTTTAAAGCAAAGCTGCAGAAGCTGTACAGGCTGCATGCAGATTTGCTCCCTTGGGGTTGTTTCCAAGGAGCCTGGCCATCGGTATGCCGCGAGCTGGAAGGTGGGCCCTTGTCATTCCAGGGCTGTCCTCTCATTACGACTCTGGGTCCTGTTTCAGGCAGGTAACAAAAACCAAGGGTTTTCCTACTTAAAGCACGTCGCAGAGGACTTGATGAGCTGCATTGCTTGGTGTGCTCACTGCAATGGGCGCTGCTGTGTCTGGGTCCTGCTGGCGCTTGGTGCTGTGAGCTCCACTTGGCTGCGTGTTGCCTTAATCGACTCTCTTGATTAAAAGCTGCTTTGGTCTGCAGCTGTGCTTTGTCTTTTATTGTTCTCTAGGTATGGATCAACTCTGTGATGGATTGTTTCTCCAGCTAGTGTAAATGAGCAGTGATTTTGCTGAAGGTACCGGCGCTGCCATCATGTAGTACTGATTGGAGATAAAGGTGGAAGGCATTGCATTTCTTTAACAAACAGCCAAAAATCACTCCTAAATAGAATATTATCATTTTAACAGTTGAGAAAAGCAAAACACTCATGCCAAACTTCACGTTCTATTCTGTGAAACTGAAGAGCAGTGAAACCGAGCTGGAAATTCTCTCTTCCTGATGCTGTAGGGCAACGGGCTTTCAGTGCCGGGCTTTGTGAGTGGTCGGGTAGGAGCACGTTGCTGTGGGCATTCCCCTGGCTGTGCTGCGGGGCTCTGTGGCAGCAGCAGTGCTGGGTGCCCGCTCGGAGCAGCCGGGTGGGAGCTGCACGCCGCGAGGTTTCCCACCAGAGCACAATGAGAGACTTTGTCAGCGCGGCGTCAGCCCGGAGTCAGGTTAGCAGGGATCGGCTGAAACAAAAGCATTCGCAGTGCATGAAGGTGTGCTGGAGCCTTGCTGTAAATGGAGTTCAGTATGCTTGCTTTTCAAGTGCTGCAGATTGATGTGATAGATAGTCTTTTTTTTTTTACTTTGTGGTTTAATTAGTAGTTTAGGGGAAAAAAAAGCACCATTGATTTCAGTTGATTCTTCCCTGAACAGGAATTCTAGAAGAGATAACTGAGGTCTTTGTGATTCTATTCTTTGGGCTTTACCTGGAGAGTGAAGTTGAAGGGGAGGGTGTTTATCGCCAACCCGCCACGCTTATCGTGCTGGGACTGTGATTAATATTTTGGTTATTAAATGTAGGAAGAAAGCAAACAGGTGAGGCTCACTCCTTATCTGCCTCACACCTTTGCTTAAGAACTTTGTGTAGGGTTGGTGTGTTCCTGGGCATGTGCACTGCGTCAGAGTCCCAAGCCTGTGGAGCTGGGAACTTAGGCATACCACTAATAATACTCTTAAGTGCACCTGAAGATATAACTGTGTCTTTATACATAACAAAGGGCAGCAAAGCTGTGAAGGAGCACAGCTCCCACGGGGAGCAGCTGAGGGAATGGGGTGGTTCAGCCTGGAGCAGAGGCGGCTTGGGGGAGAGCTTATGGCTCTGTACAGCTCCCTGAGAGGAGGCTGTGGTGTGGTGAGGTGGTGTTACCTGACTGCTCCCAGGTAACAGCGATAGGATGAGAGGTGGTGGCCTCAAGTTGTGCCGGGGTGGGGTTGGGATATGAAGAAGCATTTCTTCTGATAAAGAGCAGTGATACAGTGGCACAGCTGCCCAGGGAGTGGTGGAGTCACCATCCCTTGGAGGTGCTCCAGAACTGTGGGGATGTGGCACTAAGGGATGTGGGCAGTGGGCATGGCGGATGGGTTGGGGTTGGGGATCTCAGAGATGTTTTCCAATATGAATGATTCTGTGAAATCTCTGAGGGATTGAGACCCAGGTTGTAGACAGGCGTAGGTCTGGGTTGGAAGGTGTCGTTTCTCCTCAAGCAAATGGTTGGAATGACTTAGTATTTACTTGAAACAGTGTTTAAACATACCCAGTGTGTTTTGTGGCATTGTGAATTTCATTGACAAATGGCTTTTGTTGGGAAAATGAGGCCACGTGGAGTTCAGGGAACCCAAAAAGGGTTATCAGCAGATAGTGGGCGTTTTGGCAGATGGAAGTGCTGGAACTGACTTGTTCAAATATGTAAATTCTTAATATTGCATTTAGAGAAGTCGCTGGGAGAGGGGTAACCACACACTGTTGGTGTGCTTGTGAGTTCCATTTCTGTGCTGCAATTAATGCAGAGGGAGAGGAGGGAAGAAATGTGTGAAGGCTTTGAAGAAGGAAAGCGGTACAAATAACAGATGGGAGTAGCTGTTACCTTTTAGCTTCAAGAAAAGGCACAGAGAAATGTGAATGGTGAGAGAGCTTTGCATGTAAGTCTTCTTATTTGTAGTCTACTGTCATGTCAGCAGCACGAGCTGCAGCCGTCATGTTTTTATGTTGTAGAACTGAGTCAGAGCAGGAGGTTGGTTTGCTTTAACAGTACCACCTGGAGAAGTGAGAATGCTGTGAAGTCAATGGATTCATTTGTGTTCTTGTGGTTCCTGTTCAGATGTTACTCTTGTTATAGCTACATCTCTGGACATCTTTCACTTTGTGCTTTGTTCACTCGCCCTCAGTGCTGCTGTCTGGCTGTGAGTGTCTCTGGGGCACGCTGGCCTCCAGCCCCACGCAGCTTTCTTTTGGGAAGCTTTCATGGTATTCTGCCCTGGAAGACCAGGGAAAGCTGGTTTGCCTTTGGTAAAAGACTGCTTTGTGCAACAGCTTGCTTTATTTCATCAGAGCTGTTATCAGTTGATTAGTTGTACTCACCTGCTGAAATAAGATGCTCCTGCATTATGCTGTCTGACCTCATCTCATTCCTGATGCTCACCTCTCAGCCGCCTTTGAAGTTCTGATGCCAGCCTGGGCTCTGGGTCCTCTGTTCTGGTAATTTTATTATAGGCTGGCTGGCCTTGCCTTGTCTTGCTATTTATTATGACAAATCAGAACAGGCAAATATGTTCCACAGGAAAAGCAGAATGGCAGAAACAACCCTGCGTGCCCTCTTTGTGCTTCTGGACTGCAGGCAGGCTGGGGGTGCAAGAGCCGTCATGGGGGAGATGTCTTTAAGTTAAAAGGAGCTGCCTAGGTGAGAAGGTACTTAACGTTTAAGGCCATTGGGTTATTCCAGTTCATCCCATAGTTGAGCAGGGATCCCTTTTTGTTTGGCTGTTCCTAAATTGCAGATGTGGCTGATGGGATTGTAAAACGGCTCTTCATGAAATATCAGAGTTCCAGATCTCGAGAAATATACTGTCAGACAACAGGCTTAAATAATTGCAAACTAGTGTAAATCTTCTCATAGCAGAGCTATCTGGGTAGTTCTTTACTAATCTCACTCTAGTACAACCCCATCCACATCCCTTCATCTTCTACAGAGCTGAATACTTCTGATAACTCTAGTCTTCAGAGGTGAGTTGTATCACGGACATGAAGTTGTGTCATTGCTTAAAATAAAAACAAACCAGAGGGGAAAACCCACTGAGGAGTTATGGTTGGAAGCAGTTGCTTTTGCTTTCCAGCCCTGGCGATGGGCGGTAGCTGCGTGGTGCCTGGCTGCTGCTCTCAGCCTTTCACACCCCAGCCAGCTCTGGGGGCAGGCCTGCTCACTAATCTGTTTTCTCTGCCATTATAGATTTAAAGAAAAATAATAAAATCATGTATTCCTCCAAAACTGTTGCAAATAAGCCTGTCTGTTTGGACGCTTTCAAGTTAATCTACCATGCTAGCAATTAAACGTGCAAAGAATGCTTTTAGGTTTAAATGGTTCTTCAGACGGATGTGGTTTAACGAAGCTAATGAACACCCATCAGACAAGACAAATTCCAGACTGTTTGTGCCTTGACCAACCATCTGTGCGCATACCTCCAGGTACTGCTCATGTCTCAAGAGGCTTTTCTACGTGAACAATTAGTGCTCTTTTCTGAACTGGAGTGGCAAGCCACGGCAGGAGCCTCTTGAGGGCAGCTATGTTCAATGCAGTGCTTCCCCTGCTTTGCCATGAAAATACACCGGTGTTGTGGGTGTTATAACCAAGCTTACATTTCCACATGTGCAGAAACAGGAGAACTGGGCAATATGTGAGTGCTGTCACCTCTCACACGTGAGCCCCAGCACTAATAGTGGCTCAAACTGGGAGCGCTGCCCTTTGGGAGCCTTCCCAGTGGGTCAGGTACTCGCTTTAAATTCTTATTGTCTGAATGTGTCCTTATGTAAACAAGTCTGTGGGTGTGGGTATTCCTGTTTGTGTAGATGGGTGCATACATGCAGATTTCTTTCCTGATTGCTTCTCCTCTTATGGATGCAGTTCAAAATCCCTTTGGAAGAAGCACCGATTTCTTCAACTGTGTGGTGCTGTGGTTTGACATACCGGGCCTGGGTAGGATTCCTCAGTTCCACAAACAAACTTCTGGCACATAGCAAATAGTTCCCTAAATGCCTCTTTTTACTGAAGGTAACGGCTGCAAACCTGAAAGGGTTTTCTTATTCTGCGTTTTGCTTCATTTCTTCCCTTATGTGGGATTCATCCTGGAAGGATTTGAGCCTTCCCTTTATGGAGTTGTTCTATGTCTCAGCAGGGTGATGTGGGATTCCCTCCCATGTTGTCTGCGATGCCACACCTGTTTCAATCATGGCAAAACCATGTGAGGCAGCTCCTGCTTGCTTGTACCCATGCTGGCTGTGCCAGAGTTGGATCTGTCCATTGCTTGGGCTGGAAAGAGATGAAACTGTTCCTTTTGAAGGCTTATACTGTGTTTCAGATGGTGTCAACAGTAGCATTGCAGATGCACCTTTGTAGCTCTTCTGGGCTGTATGTTCCATTCTGATGGGCCTGAATTGCCCCACGTAAGCCCTGTGCCGAAAGGAGAATGTCCTTGGCTTATACCCCCATTAATTGCATGGGAGAGACCTTCTAGGAACAGTTAGCAGTGCTTATCTGTGTGTGGTTCAAACTGTGGCTGGAATTTCAGGCTACTCCTGACGTAACGTGTTGGGTCACACTAATTTTCCATACATGGAAATTGGTTTTAGATGTCTGCACTTTGTTCTGTGTTTTTTCTACTTTTTTTTTCTGTTGCCATGTGTAACTAATTTATATGTTACTAATTCACATATTGAATTAATTTAAGGGAACAGAGTCATCTGGGTGATCAGGAGAGGGGCGCAGTATTGGAAAATCAGGTTTGTAGCAGTAACTTGCTAACATCAGAAGGATTGGAGCTTGGACTGGGGACAGAGCCCTGAAGCCGGGTGGCTGTCCCAGCTCTCCCTGTGGGATGGGCTGATGTCTGTGTTCCTGGAGGGAGCAGATGGGGGGAAAGGCCGCCTCTGCCCCAGCGCTGCCGTTTCTCAGCTCGGCCCCGGCCAAACCTGGGGAATGCAGACGCACAGGAAATGTCTTTTTTAAACTTAAATATAGTCAGCTTTCGAGACAAAACCCCAAGTTTGAGTTAGTACCTGAAGGGGGGAAAAGGAAAAAAGCTGTGGGTTAGTATTTGGCACTTCGTATTTGAACTAAGGAAGAGTTCTCATATCCTGAAATGTGACCTGGTGCTGTGAGCCCTTCCCTGCTGTTTTCTTCCTGTGATGTTCCTGAATTTATGTTGGGGGGGAGGGGGAGGGATGTGTGTTCAGACTTCTCTGTATGAAGGAAATTGGGTTATCTGAGGGAGGAGAAGCTCCAGTTTTTTAGGAGGGATGTGAACGCGTGGCGAATAAATCAGTTCTCAGGCGAACCTTTGGGAGAATAAGCTAAAAAGCATGTGAAGCAACTTCCAGGACGGTTGGCTTCGGTGTGAAGCCTGCCAGCCCTGCAGTAGTCGTCTTAACCCCGTCTGATTCAGCTCCGCCTGCAGTACCTCTCAGTGAGATGCTGTTAGAAAGAAGCCCGTGGCCAACTGGGTGCTGCAGCCAGCACTGCTGCTGGCTGAGCTGTGCCAGACCCGACAGATGAAGGAAGCTCTCTTTATTTCTTTTTGTTTTCTTTCTTTCCCCCTATAAAGCGAGGCAAGTGCAGACATGGCTGTAGTGACAAACCATTAATAAAGCTAAAGGAATGCAGCTGTAAAACTTTAAATAATGACATATAGCAAATAAATGTCAACATATTGGTTGTGCCTGGAATGGAAATATTACTAGGAAAATATGTAGCTTGAAGCTAGTCTGTGGTTTGGTTTTTTGCTTCTTTTTTTTCCCCTTAAGAAAATAGAAATAGCATGACACTTAAAGTCCTGAGGCTTTCAGGCTGGGACTAGGTGGATGTGTCATGTGCTGGGGGGTGGGTATTGTTTCCCATGGTTTCAAAATAGTTCCTGTGAAGCTTGCTTTCTCTGAAAATCATCTCATCTATTCATATATGAATAAATATATGCCACAACTATATAGATTTGTAACATGTACAGCCAGGGTAGTTAGAGGTACAATAATGGATTGAATCAGTTTGTTTCCTCCGTGTTAGCCTTTTGCAGTGCTTTACTGAGTCCCATGCAGCTAAGAAGTGATTCAGAAGCTCACGTTCTTTTGTTCACCATCTAAAACCAAGCAACAAACCCACCCAAGCCCAACCAATGAACCCACGCAGCGCACTGCCCCGCTGCCTTCTCCTCCACCCACCCGAAGGACCCCAGGCCTACAGCCTTGAGTTCTGAGCTTGAATCTTTCTCGGAATTAAAACCCGAGGCTTGGAGGTAATGAAAACTAAAATATTAAGGAGTAAAGTCCAAATATTGCAAAACATAAGGATGGGAAATGTTCTGAGCTGAGTACAAAGGCAAAGCATTCTGTTTGTACCCTGAGTTTAACTGGGAGGACTCTGGGATTCTCTGGTGTGAGGGACTGAGGAGGCTGCGGGTCCGTAAGGTTTGTTTGCACATTTCTTGTGCAGAAGTCTGGAAAATGATGGGATTGGGTCATCCTAGTCATCGAAGAGTTGGTTTATTAACCCAGTGTGGTGGCATTATTAATGCTGAATTCAGACTTGTTTTTACAAGGCAGTGTCCCTGTGGTTCTAGTGGTGATGTGTGATAACACACTGATTAGCTTCTCCATTGGATCGTGGTTAAGCGCAAGTCTGCTCTGTGTTATAGGCGTCGGTTCACACTGTTACAGGATCCTAGATGGCAAATCAAGGTATTTGGCTTTGAGCCCTGGATATTACAAAAGCGGCTTGCTACTTTATTGGCAAAATCCACGAAAGCACGAGAGGGTTTTGCAGAGTCTCTAACTGATGCTTCTCTTGCAGGAAGCCTGTTGAGGAAAATTCTCCATGAATGTACGTCACAATGATGATGACCGACCAGATCCCACTGGAGCTGCCACCGCTGCTGAATGGGGAGGTAGCCATGATGCCCCACATCGTGAACGGCGACGGGTCGCAGCAGGTCAGTGAGCTTTGCAGGAAGTGACTGCTTTAAATGAGCTGTTTGTGGGCCATCGAGGGGTTTTGAAGATGTGGAAGAAAGGCCTGTGCTTCCCCATGCACCGAGGAGAACAGGATATTTCCTAGAAGGTAGAAATCTGCCCTTATGCTGGAAAGACTTCCCAAAGCAGTGTGCTGAGTGTATCTTTCATTTCAGTGTGGTTGTTTGTACCATGCATTCGTTGGATTTAAATAATGGGTCAGAAATAATGGCTGTAAAAGCTTTGCAGAAAGCCAGTCTTGTGCTTTACTTTTTCTGTTGTTCAGACGTCTTACAGGTATCTGAGATGAGATTTTGTAAGCTTGAAGTGCTTAGATAACTAGACTGTGAAAAGGATGTTCAAAGGAGAAATGGAGACAAGTGTTCTGTGATGTTTACTATTCCTTTCTTACCTAAGTGTAATATGCAGGACTGCAGTTATTACCCTGTGTTCACTATAAACCTTAGTGGCAGAAGAGAATTTTGAGTGGACTTCTGATGTTTATAGTTGCTTTCATGTTTTTTCTGGAATGTGCTCTTCAATGAGCTTGATCAGAGGTAGGTGGGAGATACAAAGACCATAGATGTCTTTGGCACTGTGTGGGCTCAAGGTTCAAGCTGATTGTTGGTAGCTTCCCGTATCTGTTGTCCTGGGTTGATCTTTGTAGAACATCTGCCCTGGTAATTTGGTTCTCTCCTTATCGGAGACATTTTGGCAAAATATTCTAACCAAGGCAAAATAAACTCTCCTTCTTGAATCAATCTAAAACGTCATTCTGTGACTTCTCATTCTTTTGGTTGGTTGTTTGTCCCTCCAAGCTGTGTTTTTGAGCTACACCAACCACAAAGGAAGAATGACTTCTACTTTTCTTGTAAGCCTCTAAGCCTGTTTGCCTCTCTGGATTCTCAGAACAACACAGACTTTTCATTGCTGTGATGATTTTAGAAGCTCATTTCTTCACAGTATGCTGCAACTTGAAGGAGAAAAGAAAGAATGCTTGTAATGGCTCTATTTACTGAGCCCATTATTGATATGCTGAAGTGAAGGAATGATCTTACTGGTATTGGATAGCATAATGGTTCCTTAAAAATATCTCCTTTCTTCCTTGCTGGAAACCATTTACTGGGGTGGTGTGTCCAGTGGGTCCTTTTGCATTACCGGAAGGATAATTGGAGTATTCTAAGGAGGGGTTGAGGTGGGGTTCTAAGTCAAACTGAATTTCCCCATCAGTGATGTAAGGTTAACAGGTTGTAAAGTTAACAGGTTGTAAGGTTAACAGTATATAGAGAAGTTAGGCTAGTAAGAATAAACAGAGAGGAAAGGTGCTCACTGGTGTTGTAGGCTCACAAGACTCCAGAAGGAGCAATCTCCAGGAACAGATCCTTCCTTAGTGGAAGTCAGCCCTTAAATGGGGTCTAGGAGAGGTGCAGCCTGGCTCCACCCCTTCCGAGCACACAGGTGAATTGCCTTCACCTGGGCTCCCATGGCTGACTCAGCGCTTGCCTCAGGTGGTCAATCAGAGGTTCAGGCTGTGATTCAACAGTTCCCATACAAGTGATGATTCAGCAGCCTTGCTTGGCAGATGCCTCCATTGCCTGTAAGCTGACTTCTCATCTAACGTTTCAGAGCAAGAACTGCTGATGCACTGCAGTTAGAGTCACTGTGATGCACAAATACGACTCAGCAGAACGCTTCTGAGTAGTGGCATTTTTCTATGTGCTCATTTATTGGATCATATCTGTAGATCTTAAATGAGGGAAAAACTCCTCGCCTTCTCTTTTTGTGTACTTGTAGTTGGAGTACAAGTTTCCTTCAGGATTTTTTTCCCTGTAATCTGGATGAGCCCTCATATATTGATTGCGCTGCTAGCTGCTGCTATTCTTTATTATTTTTGTCCTATTCCTGAAGCTCTAGTTGATGCTTTCACCTTTTAGAAGGGTAGTTCTAAAACTGTATGAAATTAGAATAAAAGCTTTGCTTCATTTCCACATAATGTAGCAGCAAATGGACTAATTAGTTGCTTTTAACTTGATTTTAAATGGTACGTGATTACTGAAATAGACTTATCTCAATTACTTGTGAGGTGGGAACAAATTTGTTCCATGTAAGAATGACTTCCTTAATAAAGATGCTTTGTATTACCCTATAAGTAGGTGTAAGCTTTATAAGGATGTGCTTGCCCAGGGTGTGACTGCAGTCCCTGTTAGAAGCTGGTGGTAGGAAGGCATTGGAGCCCAGCTGGTGAGAGGCCAGGCATGCTGGGCCAGGCTGTGGGACTGCATGCAGGGCTGTGCTGTGGCTGTGCTCAGGAGTGCTGAGCCTGAGATGGAAGATCTTCCTCAAAAGATCAGTTCCTAAAGGTGTAGGAAAGAGCGGACTGAAGCTGGTAAAGCCCTTAGCTGTTACCAGCAGCCAGATGGAGAGGGCTGCAGAAGGGGATCCTGCCAGTACATGCTGCTGTAATGTAAGGCAACTGTATGGGAACACTTGATGTTTTTGTCTTCCTGGGGTAAGTACTGCAGAGCTGAGGATGGCTCTGCCTGGCAGTACTCTCCCTTCTCTGCACTACCCAAAATGGCATTGATATCACCCACCTTTTTTTTTTTCTTTCCTCTCGTAAGTTTCCCACACTTTAATACAGTCAACCATAGTGGAAATGAATGCTTTCATGTCCCTTCCAGAGCTGCTGCTTGCTCTGTTTCTGTTTCTAATCCACTTGTCACTGCTGTGGGGGTTCTGGGACTTACAATCCATCTTCTGCTCCAGGCATTTCAGCAGCTTCCTGTAGGTGCTGAGCTGTGTGCTGCAGAGTGCCGGGAGTGTGAGGTCAGGGGGCTGTCTGTACAGAATAGAACGCTCTGGTCTTGGGGCAGGTTCATTTTCATCTGGTACAGTCTCTGCAGCAGCACAGCGAGCTTTTTGCTGGCATCTGCTTGAGAAGGTGCTTGTGCCAAGCCCCGATGCCACTGGCTTTCACTGTCTGAGCAGGCACTGCACTTAGTGCTTGTGTGTGCCTGCTCTTGCCTTTTAGGGTCATAAACATGGAATAAAGGAGATTAGGTTATGTCCACAGGAGGAACGAGGCTGGTTGTCCTGCACCCTGCAGGAATGTGACAGCTGTCACCTGGCTGGGCTTGCACTGAGCTGACACAGCGAACTTTGGGACAGAATTTGGGGTCACTTCTTCATTTTGCTCACAAAAAGTCTGCTGTACTGGGAAGGCATAAGATAAGTGCTTTTAAGCATCCTGTTACTGTCAAGCTGTATGTGACAGACTGATGTCTTGGAGACCATCTGAATCAGATCTATATTATATATATTTTGCATATATACTTTTTTTAGGTATAAATTGTTAACAAATTTAGAGGAGCATTTGGAGTGAACTCTCTTCTGCTCCGTCACCACTTGACCTCTTGATTTCTCAGCACTTTATTGGTTTCTTCTCCTGCGTGCTTTGGGTTTGTGTCGATAAGATCCTGTTTGAAGGTTGGTTCTGCATGCTGCTGCCTCTTTGTATGAAGTGCAGAGAAAGACAAGTGTAAGCAGGAGCATTTTGGTGTTCTGTACACTTACAAGTCACTGCTTTCTCATTAAGATGTAGCATCTTACCTGATTCTTTCCCCCTGAAGTGTTTTGGGCTGAAAGGCCCTTGTAGCCCTCCCAGCCCCAAGCCGTGCTGTGAGTGGGACACCCCACCAGCTCAGGCTCCCAGGGCCCATACATGGCCTTGGGCACCTCTAGGGATGGGGCACCCACGGATCTCAGGGCAGCATGCCAGGGCACTCTCTCTATAGGTTAGGAAAGAAATTCTCCTGAAAACAGGATGTACTGTGTGTTCCTCTGAAGTATCTGCAGATGGGCAATGTTGAAGCCAAACAAGGTGCCAAGTTCCTATGTTCACATGCTAAAACAATGAACTGTTTTCCACAGAGCTCTGAAAGGTGCTATTGCTTGAAGGTTGGTGGTTCAGAGGTTGGGGTGGCCCTGTGCCACCTATCTGTGCTGAGCCATTGGTTGTGCTGGGCTGCTGGACTGGGCCCAGTCGGTCAGCGTTCTCTGAGGAGTTGTTGCAGACAAAATAATGGCTTTTCTATGTCAGTCCTCTGATTTCCAGCTTGTGCTTTAAAAATGTCACTGCAGTAATGGGTTTCTGTAGGATTACTGTAATTCAGAAGGTCACATAGGCAGTAATTACCCTATGCATTTAGGTAAGGATTTCAGAAACAGAATGTTAATTCTAGTTCTGTCATCCCAGATGGAATGATTAAATTCTGCATGCAGGTGTCCTAGAATATGAGAAGGAGATCTAAGTTTTGAGAGAGATCACAAAAAGATGTAGATCTACGTGCATTTTCAAAGCATACCAAGATTAATTCAGACATTAATAACTTCCTAGCGATGTAAAGTTAACAGGACTGTGTTTAAAATCTTTGAGTAACTGTTTCATAAGCAGCAAGAGCATGGGGTAAATGATGGTTTGCCTTCAGTGAAGCTCTTAATTAAAGAAATGAGTCTAAGTGGCAAATCTTCAAACCATTCACGTTCTGACTTCAGACACCTGAAAGTTAATAAAGATGAGTGCAGCTTGTGCAGGACTTTGCATGATACTTGGTCAGTGGAGCCCTTGTTTTGTCTGCACCTGTTGAGCTGTGTCTGTTTATAGTTTTTGCCTAATTAAAATCTTTTATTCCTATGGGTTTGAAATGATATGTTTGGATCCTTCATGCTGGAGTCTGCTCTGAAGTGTCATGGTCTGAAGATTTGTCCCTTACTATCAGCTTTATTAAATGCACTGTCTGGAGTTCGCAGGTGGAACCTGAAGCCCTAATTCTGTCTACACACAGCTGAGTTAAATCTTCATTTCAGCTCCTAAAGATTAGGTGAGGAGGCAAGTTGTAAACCTCACTGGTTCCTGGGCCCTGCTGGTACCCAGGGTGTGGGATAGGTGTCTGTTCCCCTCCTGCACCCCTTAATGGCTTCTGCAGCACAGCTGTTGGGCTGAAGAAATGTCACGTTCAAACATTATAGTGAAACAAATGTGGTTTTCTTTTCTCAGGTCTTTTTGGTTCAAGTGAATCCAGGTGAAACCTTTACAATAAGGGCTGAGGATGGAACCCTGCAGTGCATTCAAGGTAAGAGGGTACTGGGACATGCAGGTGAGCATTTGACTGTGTTTCAAAAAACTTATGCTCAAAACTTAATGCTCTGAGCCCTGTGAAAATGTGGTATGCTATTCTGGATATACAGTGAAATGCTTATGAATGAGAAGTTGCAGGTGTGGCTGCTGTATCTATTATAGTACTTCAGTATCTCAGAAATGAGTCATGAATTTTCTTTTGCTCGCATATCAGCGTTTTTGATATGTTTCTCTATAACCAAATGGTAAATACAAATGAGAGTTAATGAGTTGTATTTATAGTTGGTAACGATTAAATGGATACATAGGGGGAAAAGGTTGTTTTCATGTGGGCATCGGGAGTGACAGAAAATGAGTGGAGATGCACAGACGTGGCAGAGCGCTTGGAGAACTCAGGTTGGTTTTGAGCAGAATTTTTTATTGGTTCTTTAATTGATTCTTTATAACCAGAGCTGGCTAAGTATGTTGTATTAAATAAAAGCGTGTGAGCAGTCTTTTGATTGCTTCTTTTACTTCTCTCTAAAATTGTGTAAATACGATAAACAGTTCTTCTCTATTATTCTTTATGAGAGGGACCACACAAAATCTTTCAATGGGTCTGAAGGGAGAAGTGACAAAAGACCTTTCAGGCTGTAAAGTATTAAGTACTATGAAAAGAGGTTTCTACCTCGTAGCAAATACAACTTTGAAGGGAAGCAGATAATTCCCTAGGTAAAATTCAGCCCGCAGTAAATGCAGGAAGGTTTGATCAAAGTTTAAAGAGAATAGACTTTGCTGTACTGCTTTCAATGGTAGTTTTTGAGCTTAAGACTTTTATTTTTTGAGAAGGGAGGTAGGTGGTGTTGCTTTTCCCATCCTTCCCAGCTCATGTGCCATTAAGCAGCAATCTTGGTGTGCTAGTCATTCAAAAACCTTTCCTTAAAAAGTAGTAAGAGGGAAAATCTAATAGTCAGTCAATGATAATTTTCTAGCTAGTAAATTAAGCCCGTATTTTTTACTGTAGTGGTTCTGGTGGTGTCCTTTGTGCGTGCTCCAGCCCTGCACGGCACGTTCCCGTGTCTCGTAGTGCCTTGTTGCCAATGGTATGTGGGAACGTTGGTAAGGAATGCCTCTGCATGCCCCTGCAGCAGCACACAGTGACAGTCTGTCTGAAGGCTGACATCCGTTTGTCCAAAGGTTAGCTGAATGCTAAGGCCTGGTAGACTGGGGACACAATCCTACTAACGTCATTGCTATGCAGAACCCTGTTTCAGGAGTTTCCCAGATTGAAAATTATCAAAATAAATAGGAGCTGATGTTACTTATTCATTTGTTGGCTTTCCAAATACTCATTTTCTAAAAGAAAAACATGGAGCAATGTCACCAGAAAAAGTTTTTCAGGATAAGATCACCCAAGAGAACAGGCCGTGTGTGTCCACGAGCTGTTTGGATGCACCTAAGATCTGGGTGTGTTTGTTGCTCAAAATTTCATCCCCATGGAAATAAGAAATTAATAGTTGTTTGTGATAGACTTTACAGAAGCTCCTCTGAACGCCATCCACGATTATTCAGTCTTGATGAGCAATAATAGCAGCAATTTAAAACTACTTGTTGAGATTTATAGCCAATGTGCTGCGTGGTAAGAAGTTGGTCCATATGGCAATTAAGAGAGTAATAAAGCTGCGTGCTTCTATCTGAAATGAATGCTTTTCTATTGGCTAGTATATTTCTTCCATTAGAAATAAATTATGACAGCATTTATAATTGTTTTTCGTGCTCTAAGTGTTGTTCAGACAACGTATTTAAATGAATAAAACTTGAAACCCCGCTATTCCACTTTCCCTATATTTTAACATACTTGTGCTGTCAGGGTTTGGTTGGTTCTCGTCAGCAATCTGATAAAATTCACTTAGAGTCTGTTTTATAAGATGGTCTCTGGTAGAGCTGTTGTATTGACTACAAGCCTATGCACGCTCACTTGTACATGCTGCATAAGTTCTGTTTTCAGGCTGAAGTTGCAACTTGTGTGTGACTGAAATATTTCTTCTGCTGAACTGAGCGTGTGCTTCAAACTTGGCCCTTTACCTGATTATATAATGCAGTCAGATAAAACAACCTCCCCCAGTCCAGAAATACCACACCTCTAAAATGCTGTAAAACTGGAATAAGTGTGTACTTGTAATTGAACTTTCCGTGTGTTACAGTGTTGTTTCCTTTTCTGCTTTCCTTCTGTGTGTGGCCAGAGGTGAGCTGAGATGCCTAACGTACATCTATCCCCTGGGTGTAATCTATGTCCATCCCAGGTGTATTAAGCAGTTAGTAATGTGAAGAGTGACTCATTTCCTCAAGAGGAGGCATTTAAGGAGTAGGATAAATCTGCTCTTTTGGAGAAGTGCTTTTGTGGACTGGGTGCTGTCAGGTTTCTTTCTCCTCAGACTGGCCTGACAGTCTCTGTCCAGGAAAAATCTGTTCCTGCTGTCTTTTTTACTTGGAGCCAAATGCTTTTGTCCTTTTGCAGTTTTTCAGGACTCAAACTCTTGCTGACCCAGGAGAACAGTGGGAAAGCTACCGTGTGGAGCAGTCCCATCAACCTCCAGCCTGCATGAGTGAGGAGCAGAGAGCTGACAGAGACATGGCAGAACTCTTGTGAGTGATAGGGTTCTTCTTCCAGAAGCAGTGGCAGTGGGGCAGTGAGGCCCCTTTGTGCTCTCTCAGCACACTGAATTCATGGGGGTGTTATAGCTTTGCTGAAAATAAAGCATTCTTGAGCACTCTCCTGAAACTTACCTCCAGTTTTTGTTCAATACAACAGCTCTAGATTTGGAATACTGAAGCATAAAGGTGATGTGCAAAGAAATAACAAATACATGCCAGTGAAAGGAGGCTGTGCTTCAGTCCTAGCCTTGCGCAGGCCTTCAGCACAGCCCTAAAAGACACAGCGTTGAATGGGTTTCTGATTGGTGATGTTTTCAGGAATAAGGTGTAAATATGCTGTGGCTTGGAAAGGTTGCAGCTATTTTTAAGCATGAAGATCCAATTAAGACAGGAACCTAAATTGCCTTTGGGTGGTGTGCATGGAGTGGTTATGTTTTTAAATGAAAACAGGATTAGAAGCACATGGAGTTACTAATATTGGTGCTCATTTCCACTGATAGTTTTCAAGTGTTTTGCTGAACTTGAAGAGCTATAGGGCCATTCTGTGTTCTTATCTTGTGAAACCAGGAATGCATGAATTAAACTGCAGTGCTTCTTTTTCTGTGGTTCCAAAAGTGAGTGACATGGGGGGGAGGCAAGAAGTATGCTAAAAATCCAGCAGCGGTTTCTCAAATGGAAGATTTTCTGGAATTATTATTCCCTTATTTTGTGTGGGTGGATTTCTTCAAATAAATGATGAGAATTGATACTAACACCAAATTGCCCTTCTTTAAAAGCAAGTTCTAAGCTTGGAACGCAGGAGGAATGTGTGTGTGTAAATGAAGCGAGGTTGTTAGTGCCTGGTGTAGTTTGAGCAAACAAAAAGAAGTCTCTTATTTCTCCCTTCAGTATGAGATTGGAAATGAGGAAGTGACTCAGTTTCTTGGAGGAAAGGAAAAAGTTGAAAATAGATGGGCCACCATGTAAGCAAAGGATGGGCTGATAACTGGTGTTGCTGGGCGGAGCGGGGGAGGGCAGGATGGGAGCAGGGCCGGGAATACCCATGGGAGCAGGGGATGGAGGGTCAGAGCCTGGGAGTGGAAGGAGCCAGAGGAGATGGGGCACACAGGGCAGCTTCAGGCAGCTGGCTTTCTTAAACGGTGTGAACTTGAGCTGTGAGAATCCATCTACCTGTTGCATCAGCTCTTCGTATTTTGGCCATGTGGTGTTTGGTCACCTTGTGTAACTTCCACACCTCTGTGAAGTTCGTGTGGAAATCCTCTATGAGAAGAGAGAGGAAGGAGGCGCTAACTTAATCAGAATGGATTTTTTCCTTTTAAGGTTGTAGCACCGATCTTCTTTCATCTCATAGGTTTTGTTTTTAGCACACCAGAATAAAGCATAGGAAGCCGTGCAAGAAGCCCAAAGTAAACAGTAGGATGCTTTGTTTACTGTGAGAATAATCTGGGCACTATCAGCTGTGAAGTGGTGAAGCTAAGAATAATCATTGGGATATTTTGGGGATGCGTTTGGAATAAATCCTGAGTAAGGTGCACCTGCAGTAGATTTGGTGTGTAGAATGCCTGGTCCTGTGAAGATCCCGTTTGAAGAATAGTGAATCAGTAGCTGTTGTTTCTTATAGTTTTCCTCATAGGACACAGGAGGAAAGGGGGGGGGGAGGAATAAACTTAGTAAAAAGTTTTGATTTGGCTTAATCCCTCCCAAAGCTTTGTTTGAACGTAATAGAGCACATACCATGACGAGCAAAAGGGAGAGAAGTGCTGCTGGAGCTGGGAGTGCTTCTGAAGGAATTGCAGGCTCTGAACATCTCGCAGGAGCCCTGCAGCAACCCGAGGCGCTCAGGGGGAGCCTTCTGCAGGCTGCAAGCAGCTGGGATGTGACCTGGCACCAGCACCGGCTCTGCTGACGTGGCCTCTGCGAGCAGGAGGCCACTGAGGGCTGCGGGATCCAACCCTGCTGGTGTACAGGCACATACAGGCAGCGTGTCCCGCCTCGCTGCAGGGCAGCACGTGAAGCCAGCAGGGCAGCGGGTCGTGTTAGCAAGCTTTCCTTCTTTTTATTTGAGTTCCTAGGAAGCTGTTGCTGGGAAATGTGTTTATGTGTGGAATTAGGTCAGCAGGCTTTAAAGACAAGTGTTAAAACGTGCAGCCTGATGGGCTGTAATTTCAAGCTTGGTTGGTTTTGTAAATATATTGCGAATGTAAATGTCTTCCAATATCTGTGGATTTCTCCCCATAATATGGGGAATCTGTGTGTCTGTATTGGTAAAAACAAATCTGGCTCTGCAGAAATGCTGCATTGTCTGTGTAGGTCCTGCTCACATGTAAATAATCCTTCAGCTGTAGGACCAGTACATTCCAATCAGCGGTGTCAGTATGTTAAAATCCAAGATCCACATTCTTCACACAGTCTACTCGGGCTACAGACATTGCAAACACATTAGTCAGTGCTTTCAGTCTTTTTAAAGTGCATTAGTGCAGCTACAGCTCTAAGTTAGCAAAGCAATTATAAGCAGCCTCCTTAATCTGAGGCAGTTATGTTTTTTGGCCAGAAGAGCCGAGAAATGATTCTATCAGCCTTATTAAATTCCACTGCTACTCTTCACAGACAGATGTTTGCTTTCCTATCCTTTTTATTCTTTGCCCTTTTGATTCTGGTTCATGTTTTGTATATGCAATGAAAAAATCTTCCTGGTGAAGCACAATTTGCAGAGCTTGCTAAACATCAAAATTTACACAGTGAAGCCATTGTGAGCTGTTCCAACCAGAAATAGTTATTTGTGTACTTTGGTTGGAAAAGCCTTACCTTGTTTTGTAATCTTCTGGAGAGGAAATAAGGAGGGAAATAAGGAGGAAGCAGGGAGCTGAGCAGCAGGAAGGCTGGTAGGTGTGCTGGCTTTGCTAAGGTGTGATCTGCCTCAGACAAAAGACCTGGTAAGTCCTCGTGTGTTCGGTGTGATGCTCCTCCTAAAGGCTGCAAGGAAAGTGCTGGAAACTGGAGGCCTGCCTGCTCTTGCCAAAACCAGCAGTAGTTGCTGTGGGAACAGATGTTAAGCTTGATTCAAATAGGGTCTGTTATCCAAATGCAGGGAGCCATTAACTCTCCCTGTTGGTTATGCCAGACTTCCCGGTGGAGAAGGCATCACCTCTGCTCCTTCTATCAGGATTTTCCCTGGGTTCTTCTCTCTTCTAAGGACCGTAAGTGTGTATTTGGCAAATGAGTTCTTTAATCACAATTGTCTGAGGCTGGAAAACCATTCTGCTTTACAAAACAATGCTTCTCCTGGTGCTAATGGTGCACTTTCTGTATTTTAGCATGTTGAGAACTATTTCTTGCAAGAAAGACACTTTATATTCTCCACAGAACAAGTTTGCCAGTTTTATGGCTTTTATTAACTTCATGTGGTCCATTGTGACTATCCACTATGCCAGTTTCAGGCATTTTTAATGATATTTATAAAGTGGCTAAGGCAGCCGTTTCCTTCCGTGTTGTCAGACTGTTAACCTGTGATGAGACATTAAGCAGCAGTCTTCACATGCAGATTTGCTTTGAGTTTCCCATTTGAGGAATGAAGGAGGATAATGAAAGAAGCTTGGTGGCAGTTTCCAAATATGTACTTCACCTTGGGAATTTCTTCCTGATCGAGTTCCCCACTGAGGGAGGCTGAAGGTGGTGGGTCCATCCCTGTGGCAGCAAGGCAGGCAATCCATAAATGAATGTGAAAGTGAGGTAGGAGATGTGGCTTGGGGTTGTGGATGAAGCATGTTGTTACTCAGAAGCTTTACTGGGCTTTTATCATCGTGTTGATTCTTATTCTTAATTAAAAAAAATCACAGCTCAACTGGTAATAATTGAATTGATGTGAAATGTTTTTATGGTGAAGAAAGTAAAGTGGATTTTCAATTGTATTTATGCCCACCATAAGAAAACATATGTAGAGGTTGTTGGAAGCTATCCATGGCTGAGCTGTTGATCGTGCTGTTGGGTCTCCTCATCACACTGCTGGGTAAGAGAGCTTTCACTCTGCCAGTCTAACCAGTCCTATATTCAGATACCAAGTGTGTTATCGTATCGTTTCTTCTGCACCACTGCTTTCTTATAGTCACTGAAATGTCATGGACTCTAACATCAATCATTTTTGATATAGAAAATATTTTCACTAATATAGGTTTGAAGAATAGATGCAATTAGAAATCACTGAGTCGAGTTCACAGACTGAACTGAAGAGGAAAACAAAGCAAAAAGCCCCACTCAGCCACGCTATCCAGTGTGAAGCTGTGTAACTTTGGACAGCCTCAAAGGCTGTAGATCACCATCCGGTGGTATCACTAACATGTTTACAAAACAAATCTAGAATTGGAATTTGTGTTCTAAATTTAACCTGTTTTTGATTCATCTAGAGAGCTTTCAGACAAACATGTGCAAGGAGCTATGTGGCCTATAACTGTTGGTGTCATACTTACCCAAATGTCATCTTCTAAGTGATGTATATCATGAGGAAGGCTGGGCTGTAGGTTACTGATGAAAACTGAGCCCAAGAGTTTTAGAAACATGCATGTGTTTTGTGGCTGCTTACCTTTGCTGAGGTTCAGCCTCTTCAGGTGCCAGCTTGGCTGGGTTGCTAGGGGTGACCTCGCTGTAACAGACTGAATGTTGTTTTATCTTGGCAGAAGATACTATCTCATAATAACATTTTTTGAACATTTCTAGCTGAATTGTTGTAAGTGTTGGAGCTGTGCCTGGAGAGGGGACTGAAACACAATGCTAGTCATTCTCAATTGTGTGGGCCAGAAGCTTTGAGTTTGGTGAAGAGCTGATGATGAGTGGGGTGCTGGTGGGGAACAAGTGAGGTCTGAAGTCCTGTTCCCACAGCTGAGGACCGAAGCCTTAGAGCTGCTCCTCCATGTTGCTGATTTCTGAATGTTTATGCATATAGAGGTAGATTCATTGACTCATAGAATGGCTTGGGTTGGAGAGGACCTTAAAGTCTAGCCAGTCCCAGCCCCCTTTAGCTGCCCCCCACCAGCTCGGGCTGCCTAGGGCCCATCCATGGCCTTGGGCACCTCCAGGGATGGGGCACACAGCTCTGTGCAGCAGTGCCAGGGCCTCACTGCCCTCTGATTAAAGAACTTCCTCTTAATAGCTAATCTAAATCCCCCTTCTTTTTTTTTAAAACCATTCCCCCTTGTCCTCTTGCTATCAGACCGTGTAAAGAGTCTGTCTCTCTCCTGTTTATAAGCTCCCTTTAAATTTTACTCTTATCTTGCTGAAAAGGACAAAATTAGAGGAAGGCATCCAGGAAAAGAGCAAGACGAGAAAGGAACTGCCCGTTGTCAGAAGAGTGACACGGGACATTCCACGACCAAGGAGGAAACATTTCATTTTGTGAATCTGACCGTGGTTTCTACATATATGTATGTGTATAGATGTACAATTTATATACCAAATATATAAACAAACTATGGTCAATTCTTTATCACACAGCTGATGTGCAGCTCCCCACATGAGCTGTGGGGTGCTAGTCTGGTCTGTCCCCTGGAGGCTGCTCTCCTGCCTGGGTGACAAGGTGGAAGCAGCGAGCAGCAGTGCTTGCTGGATGCTCACCGAAGGGTTGTTGGGTTACCCAACAAGTTAGGAGGGATTTGCCTCCCTTGGGGGAGGATTCTGATATTTTGGATGTTTAACAGTTATCTGCAAAATGGAGCAAATGTAATTGGTGGCTAATTGTTTGAAGGAACTGTGAAATACAATTATAAAGAGTTAAGCTGAAACCAATTGTGTTTATGAAATCTAGCATAAGAAATACTATATTAATCCTGCCTCAATACCAGGAAGCACAATTAGTATAATTAAGACTATCATATTGTAATTTTCTTGGCAACTGGGTGCCTTGGCTGCTGCTTTTCTATTTTAATTCTCTGGAGCAGACGGCTTCCTGTCAGGTGGTGCCTACCGCTGCTGCCAGGGCAATTAGAAAATTACTTTGTTTACTCCTGTCCTTGGAAATAGGAGATGCAATAGTTGTTGACTGGAAAAAGTGTTCTGAATTGTGCATTTTGGCTGTTTTACTGTAGCCCCCGGGGTAATTTTGCAGACTTCTAGACAGTCCTTTGTGAGCTGTGCTTGGCAGCCCTGTTTTTGCAGGGAGCTCAGGTTCTGTGATGCCTTCCCCATGGCTCTGGGTGATAAACGCTGCCCCTCCACCTCCTTCCTAAGGATGAGGAAGGTTTGGGAACTGACTCATGCTATGAGAGCCTGCAGGTTGCTGTCTGGCTCTTCTCTGAACGAGCTCCTCAGGTTATAGCTTTGCCTTCCTGGGGCTGCCAGACTTGTCATTGACTTTCTCCCTGCTGACATCTGGTGCCTTGCAGCGTGCAGGAACCTCTGCTCCACTGTGTGCCACAGCCACATCAGAACACAGTGCACTTAAGGTAGATGTGCAGAGCAGGCGAATGCTGTAACTGGATTCTTGTTAGCATTACTTTGCCATATCATGAAAAGTAGATATAAATAATTGCATGTAAGTTATTTTTATTTAAGTAAACTTAAGCATGTTAAGATCTTAAAGTAGTAACAGATATCTCCATGGTAGTAGATAAGAGCTTAAGAAAAGCAGTTCTGGACTGGCACTTGGAAACCAGCTGTGTTGGATGCGTGCTGCTGGTGAGATGTGGGTGTGCTGTGCAGCATTCCCAGGTCAGGAAGCAATGAGCATGGAAGGTAGCTGTTAGTGCTGCAGTTTGTGTGTCACTGTTGTGAATGCATTCAATTAAGGGCTAATTAGCATAATGCCTACTTTGATCTCTTCTTAATGGCTTAATTGCTTCTCTGAGTTAAATAAACACTGTGCCTATTTTACAAATTTTCCCTTGGGAGGTTGTCACAACGAAGTGTATGTGCATGTATTTATTTCTTAAGCACCAAGAATAATCAGTTATTTAATTAAGCTTCCCCTGAAATTCTCTTTTGGGATATTCATTTTTCTTATGGGCTGCTCGACTAACTCCCATGTCTGAATAGGGCAGGCAGGAGTGGTGATGGAACTGTCAGCTGGAAGGCAAACATGCGTGTTAACAGTCCCATTGTTGCTGCCTGCGTGGCAATAAGCAGCAACGTACCTTTTTCTGTGCTTTGTGTGATGCTGTAAGAGTTTCATTCTGCACATAAGAACTTCCTGGAGCCTGCAGAAAATAATAGAAGGAATAGCCCTATGATGTGTTGTACCAGGAATTGCTTCATCCAGAAGTTCCAAGCAGCATGTAGCCTTGCTGCTGGCTCCAGAGCCAGCCTCTCTTAGCAGTGACATTATTTAGTACAGGAACTGAATGTTTCCTGGTAGCTTCCCAGCCAAGGAGTCTTGCCTCCCAAATTCCTTTTGGGGGTGTTTCAGTTCCTACATTAAAGAGGTTCTCCCCTTCCTGCATGTGGGGATTTGGCTGTGTTTGCTTCAAGTGGTTTTAACTAGCATATTAATTAATACAGCAGTTAAGACTTCATTTAAATAACACCGTCAGAACTGTCTGGTTTGTTTCTTGCTAGTAGGCAAGTGCTAACTCTGGTTCCCAGATGTAGCCTGCTGTGTGATGGTGTTTGTACATACTGAGTTCAACAGCTAAGCTGGTGCTGTTTGGAAGCTAATTGTAACGATAAACGCTTAGGAGAGTTGTCTCCTTAATTGAGGCTGTGAGTGTGGGGGGGTGGATGGCGATGTTTTAGCTGGTGACCAGACCTGGTGACTCTGGGAGATGTTAGTGTGCTGCTTTTGATGAGCATATAAGCAGCAGCAGAACTCCTGTCAAACTCCGAGTTTAGAGCTGTCTTTGGATGCTTGCAGTTGTATCTCGCATATGGCAAGATACTAAATTGAAAGAAGAACTTGCGGGGAGGCATGTGGAAGTGATAGACGTAATAGTGGCTATAAATGGGAGTAATGTAACAGTAGTTCCAATCGAACAGAAATATTTGTCATGCAGAACATATGGAAGCATCCCGAGTGTGCTTTAGTGTAAGCCATGTGCTTAAAAAAGCAAACCCTGAGAAGAGCAGAGCCCCAGTCCTGCTGTCCTAGGCTGAATTTTCCTCCTGCCCTCCAGTTGAGCAGTTGCTCTGCCCATGGGGCAAGCTCTGAGAGGGTGGCTGTGCCCAAGGGCTGCGCAGCTTCCTTGTTGATGCCTTCTTCTGAGCTGGGGCCTTCAGTGTGTTTAAAATGCACACACCTATATTTTCCTAAAGATGAATCTAACCTTTTGTTGACAAGCACAGCAAACTGAATGAATTAATCTGAATTTCAGTTTTAAGGCCATCCTAAAGTACCCAAACATCAGATTTGCGCGAGTAATTTTGTGTAGCGTAAAATTGTTTCTTTATTTGTTTGGTTAGCAAGCAGATCTTGGGCATTTACCAAGTGCTGCACATGCACGTAGCTATCTCCACTCTATACATAGCAAAACAAAAAAGAGTGTGCAGAATGCTGGGTTAAGTGCATTAGCCAGTTATTTGAGCCAGCTGCTACGCTAGGAATAGAAGTATAGCTATTTTCTAACATCAAGCTGTGTGATTGCAAAGCTCCTTCACTACTGCTCTGTCCTCTGTTTTCACCTTTGCAGAGCCAGAAGGTACGTGTCCGTAGCCATTCTCAGTATCCAGTGTGGAGCACTGTTCTTTTCATTCTGCTGTAAGATGGATGTGCGTGGCTAGCGTTGTCTGTCTGAGTGCAGTGAGCTGCAAACTGCAATTCATGAAAACGTGTAGGCATTTTTGTGTGAAACTTCTTGTAATTTAAGATGGGCAAGGTGGTGTAAAGTGGTAGTAATTCTGATTTAAGTACAAATGCATCTATAGGCTGAAAATTTGCCTTTTGCGTTAATTAGACCCTATAGCACCTGGCATGCAGTGCTGCTGGGAAGAAATGCAAGTCTATGTTGACACAGCGGCCATGTCCCCACCGCTGTCAGCAAGGCTCAGTGCTCTGCACCCTGCAGCTCTCAGCACTGGAGTTGGTGCGTGCAGGGCTGACATTTGGACAGCTAATGAATGCTTCTTAATGAGGAACGCCTGTGAAACACAGCCAGAGCAGGGCTGGAGCCTGGGTTTAACTTCGGGGAGGCCAAATGGCAATTTCTCAATGGCTGGTGGTTCAAATTTGTCCACTTCACGGGGAGTTTCAGGGCAGTAGTTAGGCTCTTGCTCACAAAAAAAGGTATCCTGAGTTGCTGGGACAGCCTGGACAGCACTGCTTTTGCAGCCTCTCAGTCCTTTGTGCCTGTTCTCCCAGAGGTGACTTGCTTCAAAGGTAAGAGGTTATAGAGAATTATTGTTCATGAAAATTGTTGTATTATTCCTTATTTTCACTTTGTTTGCTGGCATCCAATAATACAGTCTCATTGTACAAAAGAAACTCTTACACCCTTTCTGCCCCTCTCTGATTCTTTTCCTTTTACATTTTAGCTGTGCATTGCTACATCTTCCAGGCTTCCAACTTGTGCTGCACCCTACAGCTGTGCTGCTCTCGTGTGGCTCCTGGCTCTGTTCGCTTGCTCCTTTGGTTTCTCCTGCAGCAGAGCAGCTCCTTTCCTTGTCATTCTGTGCTAAGCAGAGGAGAGCAAGCTGATAAAAGCAGCTCTTGTTTTGGAGGTTGTAAAAGTAGCTGTGTTACAGCTGCCCTGCCCTGATGGAGGGCGGCTGCTGACAGACGGGGCCTCATGATGCTCTCCCCACCCCTTGGCCATCTCCTGCTGCTTCATTTGCTGGGCTGCTATTTGCTGACCTGTGAGCCTGCTGAGGAAGGGAAAGCTGATCCTGTGCCCAAGTGAATAGTTCTTCTGCTGTTTAGTCTCACTGAATATCTCCAACAGTTTGGGAGCAGAGGAGGGGGAGGAAGAAGCAAGGAGGAGTGTGGCTGCCCCTCTGGTGGCACCAGGTCACAAACCCAAGTCAGTAATTCTGTACTCTGGGAGGAAAATAGCATGCATTGGGAATATGTGCTGCCTCCTATGAATGCAAGAAAGCTATTTGTTGAGCTCTGTTCATCTTAGGCATGCATGTAAGCGTCGCATCAAATTCCTCCTTAATTTCAGAGCAATTTCGGTTCACGAGCAGTAGTCTCCCTTTCTATTGTATGTTTTGCTCTACTCTCCAAATGCCAGGAGCATAACAGCTCCTTTTGGACCTAAGGGAGTATGGCACAGCTTATTTGGAATTCAGAAGGGGGCTGATGCTTAGCCCTGCTCTTCATCTTCATTATTTGCATGGAGCTTGGTTTGTATGTTTTGTTGCTTTGGTGCACCCACTACATGGGAAATAGCTGTGAGTCTTTTTACCTGCAGCATTTTTCCCACACTAAGTTGAATCCTGCCACTGACTGCAGCTATGACTGAGAACAGCCCAGTTGCTGTAGGCAAATGGCCTCTTGGGTGGCACGTTTCTTGTCTCTGAGCTCTTCAGGGTGCTGTGACTCAAGTTCGACACTCAATTCTTAGGAATAACTCAGAACTTTAGGACTTCTGGGATGCCACAATACTGATGCTGTGGGTTTTTGGAGGGGATTTTCGCGGCTTTGCTTAGTAATGTCATTACACCCATGGGATTGGTAGAGTTGTGGGGAAATGCAACTTCCTGTGTACTGCTTTCCCTAAAGACATGGCTGCTTCTGGGCAGCCTCCAGAATCTCTCAAAGTAGACAGTTTTCACCAAAGTAAAATGGTTCTCGGCAGCATCCTCTGGAGCTGATGCTCTATGGAGATACTGAATTGCTTTTCAGTGGTTCTCAAAACCTTTTTGTTGCTGACAGTAGGTCATCCTTACGGCTGTTGTGCTGTTGCGTTGCCAGTTGCATGCTTAAGCCTTGAACAAATTAGAACTTATTCTACCAAATGTTTTTGAGGTTTCTAATTTTACAAGTTCGGGAAATAAACTTCATGCTCCGTTCTCTCTTGCTGCGGGAGACCTTGATAAAATCTGATGTCTTAATGGGTAAAGGATCTAAAGGGCAATGTTTGTCTTTGGTCCTGCTTTTCTGTCTGGAGTGGAAATGGGGTAAATAACTGTTACAAGTTACTGTACATTCAAGCAGGGGCTCCTATTGATAAAGCAGGAAAATTGTGATGTGCTGGGGAGTTGTATTTTTCCTAGAAGATGGATGTATCCACTTCTTGAAGGAGAAATTGTTATTTCATGGATTGATACTGTTGTATATGAGGGACAGAGAGGGCCAGTACAGGTGAGCTGGGCTTCAGGTTCCAGTCTGCAGTTAAAAACCTATTTAGAGGCGGTGTTCCTGAGGTGGATCTGAGGTCACCACACACATCTTGGCTTCAAAGAAGCAGTTGCCAGTGAGTTTGTTTTAGGAAGGACACAGACTCATTGTATGGAAGCGGACTTGAGCTGCTACTTATCTGGTTTCATCTGCTGTAAAGTAATGGCTCGGTCTGATGCTGGGGTTGGGTCTGCGTGCAGAACCCTCGCTTGCCTTGCAGCATCCTGCTTGGTGTTCCCATTGCAACAGAAACACATGCTTGGAAGCGTGGTACTGTGTGAGCAAATCCTCTGTGTGAAGCAGTCTGTGGCTTCCTGCGGAACAGGAAGATGACAGCATCTTCACAGCACTGGTGGAACCCAAAATGGTTCCAGCTGCATCGTGGGGCTGCTGTGCAGGTGATGACATTTCCTTGTGCGTGCACCTGCATGGCCGTGTGTGTGCTGCTGAGCATTGCAATGGCTCCACGGTCTGCCCTGCAGGCAGAAGAACTGCCTTATTAAGTATAAATGCACTGACAATCTATGCACATATGCATATATGAAGTTTTGTTGGAGTGCTTCCCTTGCATTTGTAAGAGTGAAATTTTGTCCATTAAATATTTCTGTTCAGCCTTGAGCTGCTGAGTCAGAGCTTGAAAAATGTGCATCCAAACAGAAGTTGTGTGTCTATGAATTCATTTTTCCCCTTCCCCCTTTTTACATTTCTTCTACTTAGTGAGAGCTTGACATTGTCCTGCAGGCCTGTGTGTGTCTTCTGTGTGCAGCCTCCCTCTGTGGCTGCAGGCAGATGCAGCAGTGCTGCAGGAGAGCTGTGGAGGAGGCTGGGGGCCATGCCCAGCTCCCTGCTGGCCACAAAGCCTCTCTGTGCTCTGCTTTGCCTGCCTTTACAGAGGGTGAAAACTGAGCTCCGTGGGGAAAACGGACACAAATTCCATGTTCAGATTGAAATTCAGGTATCTCAAAGGGAAGCAGCAGTGCACCTGCCTCCTGGCGTAAGATGTTATCGCACAGTTAACATCACAGTAGTCTTAGGGCTCTGCATTTCTTGTTCTGAATGACTCCTAAGAGGGGGTGCTTGTAATGTCAGTCAGGTGTGTTGGGAGGATAGCTAACAAAAACTGTACCCTCCAGTGTCAAGATGTTCTGCTAAGGTTGTTGGTGTGTGAGCACTGATTTGTTCTCAGGTGGGGGTTTCTCAGGGGTTAGGATATTTTCCTTCACGCAGAGCTTGAGCCACAGCACGTGGTGCTGGTAACCTCGTGGCCCTGTCTGTCTGTGCTCAATGTGGGCTGCTCCCAGCTCAGGCTGCACAAACGCTTGGCACTTTGTGTTTTGCCAGTGGGCAGCTGCCTTAGCACTAGAACACATTCAGATTTGCAGTGAAGAATACCTCCATGGCAGAGAGAAACAATTTCTTCTGACATTCCTTAAGGCAGAAACAGCTGCATTCAACTTTGCTTTTTCAATTTAAAAAAGCACTGTGGCATCTCCCTTGATAATCAGAAGTACAGCTGAGCATGAACAGCAGGGCATAGTTCTGTGCGGAGTCACTGGGCGCAGTGTTGCAACACGGATTAGCTGACGCGGACCAGCTGTGCTCCTTGCTAACAGAGACGGTCTGACACGAGCCCAGCACGGCGTTTCCCACAGCTCCAGATGTGTGGGGCCAGCTGCCACCGCCCGCCCCCGCATTGCCAACATCTGCGTGTGCATCCGCGGCCCTATAGGTGCTCCCTCCCGGATGGACGCGGTGTTTCTTAGGGTGAAATAGTTGAGTTGTGACTTAACCGGCATCCATCAGCTGGGAGACTTGAACTCTTTAGAAGGGGAGGGCTCTGCTTTGTGATTGCTTCTTAGTAATAGTGCTCTGTGAGTGCAAATGTCTGAGCTTCCCAATGTGTGCCAAGGAGTTCTAAACTAAATCCCTCCTTTTGTGGTTTCTCTCAATTGTTAAACTAAGGGTTCATAATTCATTGCACCCCTCCCAGGTCCTCCCTGGAGCACAACCATTGCTTTTTCTTTTTTTGCATGTGGGGAAAATAAGTGTTACAGCAAAACAGTGTGAGGAGCTGGACGGTGCAGATCCACTTCTTTATCCACCTACCTACATCAGTTTTATTCTGTATTTACTTTCACCTGTGATTACAGTAACTTGTTTGCAATTAAACTGATGTATGATAGGGACCACCAAAATGTATTAAATGGGATCAGACCAAATATTGCCCGAGGGGATCAATGACCTTTGGAGCAAGAGGAAAGAGAGAGGAGAGTGGGCAGGAGCTGCGGGGAAGGGGCCCTGCCTTCAGAAGTAGTGTTTGGGTTTATTTCTGCTTTCTTAAAATAGCAAACAGCCTTGCTTGTTGAAAGGCAGGGTATTGGGTAGCAGAGTGTGGGCACGGCTGCTTTTTAAAGACAGAAAATATTTCTATCTGAACGTCAAGAAGTGGAGAGAATAATTTCACTTCCAACATCCCTGAAGTCATGTTTTTCTCAGTTGACCAATGAGATGAAAGTTGCTCAATTTTTCATATTTTTGGTGGTGGTTTTTTTCTTTTTTGGACAGATTTCTGAGATATTTTGTCTCTGTGTCATTAGAACAAACACAGTGAGGCAAATAACTTTAAGATCCCGTTTTCCTATTAACCTTCCGAGAGCTGCTGCTGCTGGAAGCGTTACGGGAAGTGTATTTATGGGAGAGACATCAGGAGAGCAGAAGGTAGGAACTGTGAGGAATGTGAACATTCCTGTGGCTTTTGGGAAGCCTAGAGAAGCGTGAGGCAGCTTGGCTTCTAATTCTGCTGTTGGCATGGGGAATTACCCAAGATTTTGAGCGTCTCCCATCACTGGAAGGCAGCCTGGGTGTGCTGTGCCCTCTGCAGTGCTCCCAAAGGCCGCGTTAGGCTGCCCAAGGCCTCTGTGCACGGCCATAGGTGGGGTGAGTGGTCCAGGGCTGCAGCAAGGCCTGTTTTGTGTCAAAGTGTGGAGGTGTTTTTAATAAATATAGATAAGAAGTGGGAAACTCGGATTTTACTTTATTATTGGTATCTATCCCCTTAATACAACAATTTAAGCAATAAATTGACAGTGTAGTCTGACTTGGAGCATAACCTGGTAGTGAGATTATTTAATGACAAAATAGTATTGAAAATGAAGGAAACGAGACTGCAGCATTTATCTCATTTAGTATTATTATTTGTTTGGTGTTTCCTAGTATTAGTAATGCGGGGCTCCTTAAATACATCTCT
Source organism: Pavo muticus (assembly GCA_016647715.1). Taxonomy (NCBI): domain Eukaryota; kingdom Metazoa; phylum Chordata; class Aves; order Galliformes; family Phasianidae; genus Pavo; species Pavo muticus. The sequence goes on along the minus strand of JACDJE010000089.1, from coordinate 897,146 downwards.
GCAGTTACATTCCAGAAGGTGTTGGTGTAGGTCTGGCACGTTTCTTGGGGCTGTACCATGAGAGCTGGTTGCCATCCATACGCATCTCTGTGCCCTCAGCTCAGGGTAAAACACGGACACTTCAGTTGCGTGGGCATTGATTAACGCAGGTGTGAAAAATCAAAGATCGTGGTTTACACTGAAGGAAAACTGCATTCTGCCAAGTCCAGCTTCAGCCTGCCGGGCATTCACTTCACATCTGTGGTTTCATTTACACCTTGGATTTTTCTTTTCCTTCAGGAAATCTTGCACTCTGAGCTCTGTTTTCTGAAGTCTTTCAATTACATAATTTTCTTCGTATACTGTGCACTCGTGTGTGTGTGTGATGCTCGTTAGGATTTCAATGTAATAGTCTCTAATTATTGTCTGTATTAAGAAATAAAGAATAAAAATCCCCTGCTGGCTTAGGTGTGTGCCAAGTGGTTTTGGTGCCTGTGGGGATCCCTGCTGCTGCTGAATGGTGAAGCCCAAGGATTTGGTAGCCCTTATTTACCCAAGTAAAAGATTTACAGAGATTATTTGTGTGGGGAAACCCTTCTGTCTTCAGAAATGTGTTTGAATGAGTTGCTAGATTCATGTATGAGCTCTTTGAGGAATAATCAGTAAAAACAGTCACCCTGGAATGGTTGGTCCATAACCCTGGCCATGTGTCTGCCTGTGGTGCTGGAGATGTCAGGCTGGGTCATACAGCCACCTGGTGTGAGCCCGTGAAGTCAAACCCGACTCGCCTGCTGGGAATGGTGAGTTGCTGAGAATGATGTACCACAAAGGAATGTCAGCAGGCAGTTTCACACTACTGAAATTCGGTCTGATCATTAACCTGACCTACCTTGTGGTACTTCAAGTGCAATTTTTAGCTTCTGGCCACTTTAGCAGTGTGTGACCCAGAAACACCTGCTTGGATCACACACTTACTGCTTTTGCCTGTTGGCTAGGTAACCCTGCATGCAGCGTCAGCTCATGTCCTGGTATCTTTGGTTTGGGACAGTGCTTGTAATTATCCTGCATCTGGTATGTAAGTAATAATTATACATATTGAGTGTGTGTGTGTGTATATATATATATATATATGCACAGCATGCATTTAGAAATCGTGAGAAGATTATGCCATGCTAATTAATTCAAAGAGAAGCTTGAAGAGCAATTAACCTCTCTAAGACTTAAGTTTTGAATAGGAATTGTTGATTTCAAACACAGTCATGACCAAAACAAGTGGGGTATGGTATTGCTGCAAGGATGCTGGCCTGCTGTGTTGGTTATCTGAAGCTGCCTATTGCAAGGGGCACTTGCAGCATGTTATGCATTAGACACAGCGTGCTCAGAGTTCTTGCCAGCCCAGGGAATCCAGCTCCAGGCTCCTGAGTTCCCTTCCAGTTTTCTCTTCCATTAAGCAGTGCTTCCTGTAAGTAATAAAGCGTAAAATACGATGCGTTACATCTTAGAACAGCTTGTGTGTGTTTATGGATCCCTCCTCCTTGGTGTGACGTGGCTCTGTGCTTCATCAGGAGACGTGGCCAAAAAGGTGCCAGGGCCACCTTGCTCCTGCCTGGGAGCTGTTCTGAAATGGCTGGAGTTTGTAATAAATAAATAAAGAGAAAAAATAGGTGCAGCTGGTGGATGGTCAGACCTAACACTCTGCCATAGCAAGGACATGAGTGTGGCCAAGAAAAATGCAAGGCACGTTTGTTTCTGCTTCCAGATGGGTCACTGCTCACAGCAGAAAGCAAGGTAAATGCAGTTTTTCCACAGAACTAGTAGCAAATGTGAGAAGTGATGCAAATTCAAGCTTTGATTAATAGAGGAGAGCTTCCCAAGTGATTTTCTTTGTTGTTTTGCTGTGAAATGGGAATCTGTCGATTTGGAAGCCTTTCAGACAGTCCTTATTTCATAACGTTTTTATGTGTGGCAGTTTTCTAGGTCGTTATTCTTGCAGGAGGTTTTAGACAACCCTAATTGGAGTTTTAGTTACTGTTGCCCTGATGCTGAAATGATGGTGCTCAGGAATCCCAGGAATTCTAATCACTGACAGAATACAATTCCTAGGAACTGAGTATTCAGTCAGTTATTTTCTGCAATGGCACAGATTCCCTTGATGCTTATGTAGCTCTCATAATTATTTGCATGAAACCTCTAGTGAAATCAGAAATGTGCTAGCTTTTAGGAATCAACCTAGAAATACCCTTTCATTTGCAAAAGGGGAAAGGGTGTTTGGTAAACGTTCTGCAGAGCTCCAGCAGGGCGTTGGGATGGGGCTGCTGAATATTGAGTTTGTTTAATGCACAGCTGTCGCTGTTAATAGCTTTGAGACAACTAAAAGCTTTGCTCACTCCAAAGGCAACGATTAATAAGCAAGACTAGTTCTTGAATACAAGGGGAAAAAGCCTTTAGAGTCCCCTTTTCAAAACGTGTAGGTAGTTTTCTCTCCAGCATGCATCTGTGCAAAAGTAAATAGCTATCTTGAAAAAGTGTCTGCCTATTGATTCTCCTTTTACATACTAACAGTGATTTCATGCAAGAGCTTCAGGCAGTGGTTTAGCTTCAAATCACATTCCTGTGTGAAAAAATAGTTTGGGTGTTCTTTGGTGCCGCATATAGGAGCAGCGCTGCTCCGAAGGGAAGGAGTGTGCATTGAGCTGCTCGCTGCTCTTTGTGGTTGCAGGAGTGTTATCACTTCTGACTGCTTGTTCAGGTAGCTGCTTGGGGATTTGTTTTCATTGGAGGGTTTTTTAAATATAAGTCTATCTTTCTGTAAGAGTTGGAAAGAGAAACATTATAAACAAAAACCGTAGATCTATAGGAAGGGGAAGGAAGTTGAGGATAAATACAGCTGTAGTTACTGCTGGGGGGCTATTTTATTTTATTTTTTTTCTGAAGTTATCCTGCTGGTTGTCAGTGTGGGCAGGTAACCCATAAACGAAAAAGGAGGAGAAGGCAGCAGGCCCTCAGCTGGCACCTGAGGGCTGGAGAAGCGAACAGGGCTGTGCTGTGGGCAGGCAGATGGGGCTCTGTGCAGAGCTGACTCGAGTTGCTGCTCTGTTTCTTGCTACTTGAGAACGCAGTGAGTTTGCCGGTGTGGCTGGCAGTCTGAATGCCTCGTTTATTCAGTAACCACTGCCCTAGTTAAGATTCATTGCGCCCACATGCAGCGTGCACATGCCCCTTCTGCAGCCATGGGCCAGCTGTGTGTGCTGCCTGGCAGGGCTGGGGCTGGGGCAGCCCTTCCCAAGAGAAGGTGCTTAGTGCAGGCAGCACATCGTCCCCGGCTGCTTCCCCTCATCTCCTGTATTCACAGCTATCTGCTGTGACTCTTAATGTTTACAGTGTTATCGCAGACTTATATTTCAAGGAAATTAAGATGAGAGTAATGAATGTGTTATTCCTCTTGGTTGAATTTATGTTGCTTGTGTTGGAGGCACTCCTAAGCATTAGGAAACTTGGGTATAGATAGATACCTCTATATAAGGGAGTGATCTGTCAGATGCCATTTGGATCAGGCTTGAATCGATAGGTTTACAGACAGAGTAATGCCCAATATTAAACCCTTCAGGTCTCTGAGTCCAATCCCCGTTCCATTTGGTGAAGTCATATTTCTCTGGTAGTGCAAAAAAAAAGTAGTGTACTTTCAGATGCCACATAGCAGAGCATGGCTGGTAAGATTAGCTTCAGTAGTTCCATAAAACAAATTCCCTCAACGTCAGACAAGTTGGGTCTGATTTACCCCAGCATGGTCAGTCCCCAGATGGTAGAGCATGGCTCACTAAAGCACCGAAATTATCTGATTATAGTGATTTTAATGCTGATCAAGAGTAGCAGTGGTACAAAGTGTCTGGCTATACTGTTGGGAGTAAGAAAGAGCTTAAAAACCTCCTTCTTAATAGGCTTTCTTAATAGCAGCCTTAAAATTTAATAAAGCAAAAACAATTTCACCGTTCAGAGATGAATGCAGAGCGGGTAATTCTTATCCAATGGACTTCATTAAATAATTGTGTGGTGTTTGATCACATCAGCAGTGACATGCTGGATTTATGAGCTCCTGTTAATGACATTGAGTATTTAACAACAGCGCTTTCAAGAGAAAAGCTGCTTTCCCCTTCCTGTTGCTTACATAAGAGGAAAACTAATAGGTAGCAGGATTAAGCTTCCAAAAATGAAACGTCTCGATGTTTTTTACAAGACTTGTTTGGTATTTCAATGGATTTCTATCTTTTTGAATAAATAACTGTATGGGAACTGTTGAATCACAGCCTGAACCTCTGATTGACCACCTGAGGCAAGCGCTGAGTCAGCCATGGGAGCCCAGGTGAAGGCAATTCACCTGTGTGCTCGGAAGGGGTGGAGCCAGGCTGCACCTCTCCTAGACCCCATTTAAGGGCTGACTTCCACTAAGGAAGGATCTCTTCCTGGAGATTGCTCCTTCTGGGGTCTTGCGAGCCTACAACACCAGTGAGCACCTTTCCTCTCTGTTTATTCTTACTAGCCTAACTTCTCTATATACTGTTAACCTTACAACCTGTTAACTTTACGACCTGTTAACCTTACAATAATGAACACAATATTAATAAGTGTGGAAATAAATTGTGGCAGAGAAAACTTCCAGGTGCTTTCTGCCTGATGCACTTTGCATTCTTTTCGTGCTTGGCGGGTTCATGAGAAACGTGCTGCCACGAATTGCAACCATTAACAGAAGTGAGCAGAAATCAGGTGCTGTGTAAACATTCTGTGTGTTGGTTAAAGAGATGCGTTTCACACTCTTTGAATATCTTTGTTTTTGTTTCTTAATGTTTCTATTTTTAAGAAGACTTTGTAAATAACACTTCCCGTATTTATGTTCAGCATTACAATGAAATGATTCTTCTGCGGAGCTGAACCGCAAAGTTAGAGTGATTTAGGCTGGATGGATCTCCAAAGGCTGTAGCCCTGCCCTCTCCCTAAAGCCGGTCTGCATGGAGCAGGTTGCCCAGGGGCTTCTCCAGCTGAGGCATCAGCACTCCAGGGCTGTAGATCTCACAGCCTGTGAACAGTGTTTGGTTGCCCTCACAGTAAAAAAAAAAAGAAATTCCATTATATCTGATCACAGTTTCCAATGTACCAATTGTCTGCTACCTCTCGCTGCACTGCTGTGCATCTCTAAGGTCTGATTCTGTCTGCTCTGTATTCTCTGTAGTAATGGATTTTCCTTTACAAAAGCTATGTTGTGCATCTGCACAAAGGCATGATTTGTAGTTGAACGCTGGGCTGTGTTTCCTGGAGGACCCTTCTGAAGGTATACATCACAATTCCCAGCTGGCTGTTCAGAAGGTCGGGGTTAGAATGTAGGTGGTTTTCCATTCCAATTACAGCTCATCTATTCCTGTCTACAAATACTCAAACATTCCATTCAATAGTATTTTCTTAGTGTTTCCACCTAGAAGCATTGTGTGTTTTTTTGTGTTCTCAAACGGAATTTACTAAAGTGGAATTGGAATTCCGACATCTACCCAGGATGAAATGCCTGTAATGACCTCACACAAGCTCTTGCTGCTGTGCATCACTGGGGAGAATTAATTTGATGAAGGTTTCCAAAGCTTCAGTAAGCATTGCGTGCTTTTCAAGAGAAAGTTTCAACTAATTTGATCCAGTTACATCTCATCTTGGTAAACCTGGCCTTTGGGATGCCTCATTCAGCTCCCGTGCACAGAGGAAGCACGTGGGCTGCCAGAGTGAGCACTGCAGTGCTGGGACTTTGGATTTGTAAGCTACAAACAGTATGTGTAACTATAAACCCCATACCTGCAAGATACTGGGCTCACCCTGTCAGTCACTCAGCTTTCTGAAGTCTGAGAATTACGTGTGCGAATCATCTTGTTGGATCAAACTCATTGTATATATTTATGTGAGTAGTTGGACAGGTTCACTTAGCATGCTAAAAATAATGAGGCTCCCTTAATTTATTCAGCGGGAAACTTGATGTGCCTTTTCAAAAGAAGGGCGACGATTTTTGTTTAAAAAAGAAATATGATGGCATGTTATTCCTTGTGGGTATGTTTTATAAGTCTGGGTTGTGCAGCCTGCAACCTTTCTTTAGACCGCTTACATTCTGGTGCCTGGATGGAGGATGTATGTGCCCTCTTGGATTCTGTACTGGAATTCCCCCAAGTGAATTTCATCTAGAAATTTCAAACAATTTGATATCTTTCCTGCTTTGAATGTTGTTTTCCTGTCGTTCACAGTTAAAAAGCTTCTGCCTTTAAACCCAGAGCCTGTTTCATTTTGGTACATTGTCACGTAGGTGTGCCTAGGCAACATGGCATTTGCTGGTGGTATTTGTATGGTAAAAGATGCTGTTTCTTCCTCTGCTCTCTCTCTTTGTTTGGAAAGTATTATATCTTTTGGGTTTCTGAGCAGTTTTTAAAGCTGCTGATATGTAGATGGGACAGAAGGCTGTTGATCTTGGTGCATTCTGTTTAACCAGGCACGTGATGTCTGGGATTCCAGTATATCTGCAGAAATAAGGAACAGACAGTGTTGAACCTTGTACTAGAAATAAGATTTCAGGATCTAATAACTGAGTATCTTCAGGGCCAGAAAAGATCACTTAGTGCTGCCAGCTTTCTTTCATGTGCAAAGCTTATTTCTTACCCAAAGTACAGTAGCACCTAGGTGCAGATGACAGATAATTTAGGTGTTTGCATATGCATCTAAATGCCCAGATTTTTCCTAGAATAAATTCTTAGTGTTCAGTGTTCAGATCTGTTAATCTAGGCTCAGTGCCCAGTATAACTTAATATTTAAAAAAGAGGTGAGTAAAAGAGGATGGAAAAAGATATCAGGAAGAGAGAAACTAGTACCCTTGCCTATGAGCCAGGTTATTCATGCTGAATTGCTCAAGTTTTTACCACCTTTCCTCCGTTTCCATCTGGTTGTATGATAATAGAGGGCTTTTCCCAGAATTATTTTGTGTTTGAGTTTAATGTCAGTGTGGAGATTAAAGGTGTTTGTTTCCCGTTGGCTCAGTAAGTCTAAATCCAGCCTTTGAAGTCAGGTCACTCAAGATTCTGTAGATGAAAACTGAGCCCTCTAGTTGGTAATCTACCCAACAGCCGCAGATTTCAAGTTTAAATAAAATGCTGCCTCTGCTACAAATGATGTCAGTATAGCCTGAGGTATGTTTAAGAAGAAAGCTGAAGTCAGCTTGAACAAAACTTGGCAAAAGAGGGATGTTTTATTCATGTGAATGGTCTGAATAATGTTCCATGGGTTTCTGTGGTATAATTAGGTCGTATTTTATGTTTAAAGAGAACCCAACTCCCCTCCTTTAGTGAGGGCCCTATGGTTGGTCTTCAGTTTTAGGCTTACGGTGAGTGGTATCTTACTGCAGTATAAATATAGGCTTTTTCCATGCATACATGAGAAAGCGCTTGCCTCATGTTCCTGAAGCCCTGCTGATGCTCCCAGTGTGTAGGTGGGAGGCTGTACCTTGGAAATCAGGAGACAAATAAGAAATCCCATAAATTGAATGGCTCCTGCTTCCCCTTTCCCTTCCGTTCCTCTTCACTCTGCACGGAGCCTTCTGAAGCTTCAGAGGAGGAGTTTGCTCCCACTTGTTGAATGAGCATGTCAGGGAGTTCATTAGGGCTAATTCTTTATTTGCTCAGGGCCTTTGGACTTTGGACAACTCCATTCACACTGAATGGACTTCAGAGCAGGAGTGGGCTCATTGTTCCTGCAGGCCAGCAGCAGGCCGTGGCCTGATAGTAAAAACAGAAGGTTTAGTGTTGCTCAGGTAGAAGCAGGAGGAATCCTGGAGATCCAGAGACTTCAGAGAAAGGAGAACTCTGAGCTCCTGTGACATTGGCTGTAGCACCAAGTGTGTCAAGCCCAGCTGCTGTTCTTGAACTGAGGTACATCATGGTAGAAAACCTCTCCTGAATTTAATCTCCTCATTTTAATCTTCCCCCCTTGCCAAACCAAAACAACAACAACGAAAAGAAACAAACCTAACAACACCCAAACCACAAGGCCTAAAAGGCACCTCCCTCCCAGCTGTTATCTTCATGGGGATGAGTATCAGGCTTGGGCCCATAGTGGGAGTCCAGTGAGGTGAGCAGTCTGCCCGTGTTGCTTCATCACACCCTGCTATGTTCAAACAGTGCTTTTCTCACATAGTTTTGTTAGTGGATTGGATGCTGTGTATTTGAAGCAGATTTTTGGTAAGTTGTATGGAAGTTTTGGGTCTCTCTGTTTGGATGTGTTAGTGAATTCCTACACCAACATTCCCACTGAGTGTCATCAGGTTGATGACTGCTGTTGGCTGCCTGGGAGGCCGAGGCCCTGTGCCCTGTTCCCTCTGCCCGAGATGTCCCAGCATCTCACTGGCTTGCTGGCCAAGTGGGTGCCATGCAGGGCTGCAGTGAGGTGCAGCCGAAGGTGTGGGGTTGTCACCAGCCTGCATTGCCCTGCTGGTATGGAAGCTCCAAACTCAAGTGTCGGGATGTCGCGTGGTTGCTATTTCAGCTCTTAATACGTTAACTTGGAGCAACACTAGTAATTTCCAGCCTGTTTGATGCTTGATTTCTGTTGCTTTAGAAACATTCATAAAGCCGTAGTCTTAGAAAGCAGATAAGCATCCATAGAGATGTGTAACACTGTCCAAAAGTTTAAGCTACTGAAGATATACTTCAACATAATTCAGTGGAATTTCCTCTCTGTGGATTTTTTTTTAGCTTTTTAATGCTTTTTTGGATCCAGATCTAATGCTGCGTGGAGAGAGCAGCTTTTTCCAGAGCCCATCAAACTGTGGCACAAAGGCATTCCTGTTCGGCCTGGACCCAGCCGTGCTGCGCTGTTTGCTGTTAGCCGAGCGGTGGCCACGCGGCCCGGGCAGACCCTGCAGCCTGCCAGCCCGGCTCTGTGCGGCTGAATGGGCCCTCTTGTGCTGCAGCCTCCGGAGCGCCAGGAGAGAAATGCTGCTCTCAGCCTTCTGCCGTCGCAGGGAACCTTCAGGGAGCAGATGAGAGCGTTGCCCTCAGTTCTCGGTGCAGGGGCTCAGAAAGGGAAGGAAGTTGAAAAGAAGGGACAAGGTTTTGACCACTTGTTGCTGTGTTTTTGTATGTAAACCGTTATTTTTTTTACAAGAAAATATTGATGTTTCTACCTACAACTTGCACAAAATAATGTCAATGTACATTTTTAACACACGACTCAGGTTGTTTTAGGAAAAAAAAAGTTTCCTGTCACTAACAGGTTCATTAGAACTCCTTTTTAAGCCTGTAAAAATAATTATTTTCATCTGCTAAGCCTTCTGTTGTAGTTTGCAAAAATACTTCAGTGCTGGAAAAGTTACTGCAGCGATGCATGATTCCACAGCAGAATTTGCACAAACTGCTCTATTACCTGGGCGAGCTCGGCGAGTGTTAGAGGATTTATATGAGCTTAACTTTATCCAGGCAATATTCTGTTGAATTGTACAGATAACTTGTTGACAGGTATGATGTGATTTTGTTGGATTGATCTGAAAATTGGAATAGGACCTGCAGGGAATGGTGGCTCAAGTGAAATTTCACCCTTGTTCCCTGCCTTCCCCCAAGGAAAACTTTCCCATTCCCTTACTGTATTTATATCTAACCGAGATAAATGTGGATTATAATTCCTTTAAGTGCACTGCTCATCTATTTTTGCTTCCGCAGTGCTTCACCAGCAATTCTGCAATGCCAAAATATGAGAGCTTTTTGTATGGAAAGTAAAGCTGGTGGTAAAAGTTGCTGGAAGCCAAAATTGCTTCTTAAAATTAAGTGAAAAATCATGAACTTGTGGAGTCCTGAGCAGAACTCAGCGCGTGCCCGCAGTGCAATCAGGGAAGTAACGAGAAAGTATTTGTTGCTGGACTTCAGCGTGGAGGAGAGGGAAGAAGGACTTATCTTCTGTGCGAGCTCCCTGTTCCTCCAGCCACAGCTCATTCTCTGGGCAGTACTGACAGAAGCTAGAGTCAATCGTTTATAGTGAGAACACTTGAAAGGAGAAATAAACCATGTCCAGATGATTATAAGCTCTTAGCGGTATGTTATATGTTGTAGGTGGAAGTGAGTTCATTCTCTGAAGCTTGCTCAGCTTGCTGCAGTGTAAGATGCTGATGATATGGTGTGCAGTTCAGTAAAATACCTGTGAATGGCTCTGGTTGTGTTGCATTCGCTATAGGATACCAGAGTATAAAATATGCGTGTGTTACGTTAAACTTCTGCTTGCCTTAAAGTGGGAAGGGCTAAATATCAGTAGCAACTCTTACCAAATGATGCCATGTCCTGTGACATGTGTCTGGATCAGCAGACAAGCCAGTGAAGGGGCAGCACAAATGGGATAGATGTTTGCCAATGAGGGCTCCTTGCAGAGAGCACCAGGGCTGATGGCAGAGCCCTTGGAGAACACAGGCCGGTTTACTGGGGATGCTCACTCAGCTGCTGTTTGCACCTCTGCTGAAGCACACATCCATCACCAAAAGGCGTTGATGCCTTTCCTCCTTCCCCACTCCCCTACGCAATAAAGAAGGCATGTTTATGACAGTCAGATATTAATTGCCATATTTTGGTGAGGTTGTTCAAGTAGAGTGTTTTAAATGATTCACCAAAGTCCAGCATCCAAACTTGTTAGGAACATAACTTGTCAGATGCTGTCATGTTTGGTGCCAGCGCTGTTCCCTCAGCGCTGGGTGGGCTGATGGATGGAAGGTTGACGTCGGCTTTCAGGCTGTGTGATATTTTTCGCTGTGGGTGGACAGGCAGAGAATAGCCATCCCCTAATTGCTGCCTCGTTAAGGGCAGGTGGAAGAGAACATAATGCATAGTGTAATTGTTGGCTTGGATTTGGATCTGTCGCTGATTGTACCATCGTTTTGGTGTTGCCATGGGAATGTAATAATTATATTTTGAATAATTGGAGCGTTTTCTTTTACTGCTGCAGAAAACTGATGTTGTATAATTATTGTTACCTTTAATGAAAGTTACACTCTAGGCTGATTATTGAACGTTTGTATAAACACGTGACAGAGAGCAAAACTTTCTACCATTGAATGCCATTTTGTAAACGTGTCAGCAAGCCAACTCATGCACCCCAAAAAGCATTTACATCATTAGAATGTGTTGAAAAGCCATTTGCAAAGGGAAAATAATGTCCGTAGTTCAACATCCATCTTTTATGGTGTTCTTGTGGCTTGGTGTTCATCTTTCTAGAAATAGATAATTCCTGTTGATGTCAGGCTAATGGTGCTGCGTAGCATGTACGTGGAGATGCTGTTCATGTTGGTATAGGAGTCACACTGCTGTCATCCAGCACTGGATGCTTCCCTGTTGCTGAGGTTGGGGTAGGGGCTGGTGGTGCTGCGTAGGTTTCAGGGGACTGCTGGGCCTCCACTGTTTGGAGTTAGCATCTCAATTCAGTGTGTGAGATGTGTGGTTCCAAAGGGAAGCCTACTGCTGACTGAGGATTCCCATCTTCTGCCTGCTTTATGTAGTCCTGAGCACTGCTGTATGAGTTGACCCATGGGGGTTTGTGGCCAGTCGCTGTCCCACAGGTCCCCATGTCACCTCAGGTTGGCTGTGTAGTTTCCCAGTCTTGGAACCACCACATTCCTGCAACTGCTCCATCTGGGGACCCTGTAGGGGACATGGGGCAGCTCTGCCATCCCTGCTCCTCGCGTCAGGGTGTCGGCACGGTTGTGCTCATCGCGTAATGAACGTCTTTCCATCTCCAGGTTCTTGTTTTGTGGCTTGTATGCTAATGGATTAATTTCAGATGTTTTCAATGTAGTTGTTTCTTCTTTGTTTCCAGAGTAGCCCTAATTTATTTAACAGTATTTGCCATTCAAGCTAACTGATTTTAGACAGATGTTTGTCTCTTGTGTTTTAGTCTAGACATCTCTGATTTACAATCTGTAACCCATCTGGTGAATTGCCATGGGAGTATGCTTATTTTCAGTGCTTGAAGTATTGCAAAATACTCTTTGCAAGTGTTTTTGCAGTAGCGACTGTTGAGCCAACCAGCAGAAAAGGTTTATTTGAGCAAAAGAATCAAAATTGTTTATTCAGATTAGGGCAGCAAAATATTCCACTTCTATTAAAAAAAAAAAAAAGTTCAACTCCAAAATATTTATTTGCCCTTAAAAAAACCTGTACAAGAATACCACATCTGGGAGACAGAGGTACACACTTCAAATGTCAGTGCTGTTGTTTTCCTATGAACTGGAGGCAGTGTGCAGCAGGGCAGTTGGCAAGGACAGGTTGGGAGACAAGCAGCCCACAAAAGGCTCCGGTGCAAACAGCAGAGGTGCTGTTCTGTGAGCAACCCAGAAGCTCCATGGGCTGACTGCTCTGAGCCTTTGGCACGTGTTTCTGAGTGTTTTCATTCGATATTTGGGTAAGTTTGTCCACTCGTGTTGGAGACAGCACAAACCCAAGGCTGGATGCAGGGCCTCCTGCTGTGAGATCCAAGTGTTGTGCACATAATTCATGGCTGTGGGATTTGCCTTTTAACAGTAACAGCAGTGATGCACTGAAACTCTGAGGGACTGATGTATTTTTAACCTTTATTTTTTAGAATGATTCTGGCCAATTAATTTGGGCAGGGGGGAGGTTAAAGGGCTTATAATTTGTAACCATATCCAACGTATTCACAGGATTTTAAAAGCATATTGGAAAAAAATAAAGGGTGATGGAAGTTGCAAAGGCATTTAAGAAGCATCTTTCACCTAGAGAAAATCCTTCAGCCTGCCCTGTCAGGCCCTGTGTCTGCATGTATGTATTGAGGTAACTGCAGTCAGTGGTTAAGCCATGCAGGTGCAGCTGGCTTCAGGCTGATGCTTTTTTTGGATGCTCTGTGCACATTTAAATAGTCATTTGATGCTGGACCACTAAGATCATTTGAAACCCATTGGAACTTGGTAATGCTATCATGCTACAATTGTAAGGCAAAAGGAATGGTTTCTTCTGAACTGTAATCTGAACAGAAAGTGAACAGTGGAAGTGCAAGTCCAAGTGAATGTGCCCATAGAGTTGTTCCTCAGAAAGGGGGGTGCTGTGCATTTACAGAAATGTCTCTGTTGGAGCATGGGCTCTCTGTGTCCTTAGACTCCATGCATGCTGATGAGATCCTGTTTTCCTCCTGCTAATCAGGGGATATTGTCCAGCAGCTGAGGCAGCCTGCTGAGGAGTTCTACGAGTGTGTACTAGGCGTCCTTCTATTCGCATCTTAAGTGTAAGTGAGGTTGCCTTAAGGAAAGAGACCCACAAGTAGTGCAAAACTCACTGCAGCCAGCTTCGTGGATGTGCTGCCCCGTGGGGATGGCTGGGTGCTTTTGCTAACCCTTGGTAGTACTAATGGTGTTATTCCTGTGCCTTCCACAGCCTCGTTTCTGCAGGGTGAATGCAGCATAGCTGGGATTCTTCTGACATACCAGACTTCTCTGAAGGTTTCTGAACAGCTGTCATGTTGTCCCCTTGGGCACTTAGTCTTGTAAAAGCTGCTCCTTCTTCATGCAGAGCTGCCTCAATCTACAAGTTTGTAGTCATGTAGGAACAAAGTATTCTGGTCTGGATCAGCAGCAGATCTGGGTCCTGTGCCATGGTGACTTCAGGAGGTGTGGCTGTGGGGCACGGGACAAACAGGCAGACCTTGAGGTGTGGGCGCTCTGTGCCATCACCCAATGTGGCACATAAGCTGCTGTGAGCATAATGGACTAGGAAGAGAAGCTGTGTGCACCCAGCAGTGAAAGGCAGCCTGTTTGTGCTTGTTTCATTGAGGAAATTGTTCCGGAACAGCTGCTCGTCCATGTGAAAATGCAAACTCCTGGGCCCCCGCCAAGGGCAGCGAGGCCTGGGTCATTTGTTTTAGCAGAGCAGGCCAATTTGCCCTTAAACGATCTTCCCGTTTCATTCGGTCACAGCTCTTGCTCAATAGATTTACTTCCTGAGACACCCCTGTGTGCTGAAACACAGCACTGAGAGCCACTGCAGCAAGCTGAGGGAGCAGTGAGGTTTCCATGAATTAATTCTAGCTGTTACACTGAGTAAAGCACAGGGCGTGTGCTTGGGTGGCATTTGTCTTCTGCTCTGCTACTGCAGAAGATTCATAGTATTAAAACTTAGAGGATTCTTCAGTTTCGAAGTAAGACCCTGCCAAAATCACGGCTCTTCTCCTGCAGGTATTACAGGGTGTAATCCTAAGTCACTGTGTGCTCACTGGAGACAGTGCTGAGATCACACTGAGCAATTCATGGACCTGAGGTCTCTTGTTCACCAGTGAATTTCACCTTGAAGCCAGGAGCAGCTTGAGTTGTGGGAGCAAGCTCTGCAATATGGGCAGTGCAAATATGTAGCAAAGCATGTGGGTATAGGTTTGGGACTGGATTTGGACAATATTCTGCAGTGGAAATGGTTTAGCAATAGGGAGAGAAAAGCGCTGTGTTTGTGGAGCTGCTGGGAAGGGAAGACAGCATAGTGCAGTGACCTTGCTGCTTCATGGTGCTACACACAAAGAAAGAAACAGGCAAGTTGCATTGCTCCAGCCAGAGGAGCCAGTGTGCCAGACTTGGGCTTCTGTAATTAACAGAAGAAAACTAATTAATGCATGCATAAAAGGTCACTGAGGATCATAATAAAAGTATACTGATTTCAAAACTGCTTTTATACAGGAATGTTGTGAGTGCCGTGCTCTGAAACTGAGGCTCTGGTCTGCCTTGAAAACCTTGGGGCGGAAATTCCTGTAGTGGGTTGTGCTATCATTGCAGAAGGACTAAGAAAGGACAAAGAGCTGACAGTCCCCTGGACAGAGCAGCTCCTCAGCTTGGGAAGTGCAGGAGGGAAAGGGGAGGAAGACTTGGTTTCATCTGCAGCTTCACGTAATGTTCCACAGCGCAAGTAGAATAGTTGTGGTTTTTGTTGTGTGCAGGTGCTTTCTTGTTTTTGATTTTTCTTGTTTTTAAAGGCAGCAGATCTGGGAAACATTTTTCTCCTCTCGAAATGGTTACAATAATGACAATGGAATGGAGGCAGCATAGGGTTCACCAGGGCTTCGGGCTGGTCACCAGCTGTGCCGCCTGGGAACCGAGCAGCTCTGCTTCTCCTGCTTCCTTGATTACAAACGTGTTGGAAGCACAAACTCTTGGTGCTGTCAGGGCAGTGGGTTCCTCACACCTGCATTTCGGGGCAGCTTTGGGGCAGCTCTCCAGAAGCTGCTGGAGGCGCTCAGTATTTACGGTGCTGGAGCTCAGGGTGGAGTTTGGCCTCCGGCTTTGTGAGCAGCAGTGGCCAAATCTCTTCTGGCTCAGTTTTGTGATGGACCCAGGGGATGGCCTTCATTTATTAACAGTTTCAAAACGTATTAAGGCGAGCTTGTTGCAGCGGGCAGCATCCAGGGCAGAGCAGGATGACATCTCCTTGTGTAGATTAAATTGCATGTTGAACTGTGAGCTTCAATTAAGACTTGCAAGGCTTTAAAATACCCTGGGGGAAACTCCTTACGTCCTTCCTATGAATATAAGTAATTGAGGAACATCCTTTTTTAAGTACTTACTTTTTTTTAACAGTTAAAATATCAGATGTAAGTAAAAGATAGATAAACTTCCCTCAAAAAAAGATTTGATTTTGTTTTAGTGCTAAATAGGGGTGGTTTCTCTGCAAGCGAGGTCTTTAGTAACTCTGGGGCAGTGTGTTACTCACTGCCACTTGGAGTTGTTTTGATACCGTTGACGAGAGAGATGAAATAATGTATGCTAAAGTCATTTGGCTTGCCTGGAAATCAAAGTGCTGGAAACAAAACCTTGCCGCAAATCACGGGGCTGTCGTTCTTCTAAAACCTGTTACCCAAATGACTTTAGCAGTTTGTGGGTTGCGCGCAAGGTTAGGAATCATCTTGCGCAGTGCACGTTTTGATGATAAAACCCAATCTTTTTTTTTATTGGAATGGAAGTGTTGCAGTCAACAGTCTTGGTGTGGGAGTTTGATTTCCTCCTGCCAGTCGATTGCTGCTCCATATGAGCAGTTGGCAAGGGCTTTGCGGGACAGATGATGGCCATGCTGAGTTGAGCGATCCTCAGCTGTCATATAGCACTTAGCTGATCTATGTGTAGAAACTCCAGAGCTGCTCCATTTTCAGATGTATTTCCAGGCAGAGTTTGTATTTTTGAGGGACTGCCTAGGGTGACAGTGACTGTGAGTAGAGGAGATTTTGGTGAGGGCTCGAAACACATTAAAAAGTAAGGCTTTGTTCTCTTTAGCATCATTCACTTGTTGTAACATTTAAAGTGAGCCGCACGACAGTGCTAATTATTCCTTCCATTTATTCTTGGGCATGTTGTACCCTGAAGAACCCAGCAGCACTTGTTAATCCCGCGTGGCTTCTGCTCCCCCAGCCCTGTGTTGTGCACACCCCTGTTGTGTGTGCTGTGCCCTGCTGAACTGTGCGTAACCAGAGGAAGTTCAGAGGAAAGCATGAAAACATTCCTCTGAAGGCATATGCAAAGATTTATTTTTTTAATAGGAAAAATGCATTTACTCAAATAATATTTCTGAAAAGCACCCTGTGAACCAATTGTCACTTCATATTTTGCGATGGGTTTAAACAGAACCGTTTAACCGACAGCTTAATCCACCCAGCAATTGCTTACTATTCATACTGTTACATTTTTCCATTCACGCTGAAACTGTTGACTGTGGGAGCTTTATTAGGGGACGTTAATAGAGCTATAAAGTGAGGTGGGGAAAAACATCTGTGCTAGATGAGTGCTAAAGCCATTTTTCCTAGCGGGGCCGTAGTATAGGTGAGGTTCCCTGCTTAGTTAGGTATTGAGCAGTATGAGGAGCAGCAGAGCCCCATGCTTAAAATAACTTCTGAAACAATAAGTACTGAAACTTCAGGAGTTTTCACATGTTTAATGCACTTAATAAATTATCATATTTCAAATGTAGATGTGACCAGTAAAAACCACATGCAGATAGAGAATGGCTTCTTTATGGGTCGATGTGGACTAGTGTCCCTGTTTCCTTGCTGCTGTTGGTTGACAAGCTGTGGCTCACTCCATTGCTGGAGGTTTCACCAGATTTGCCCAAACATTTGAGGCAGACAGTGTTGAGCTGATGAGCTGCTGTTCCACCTCTTTATGGCTGAAGTTCTCCACGTGTTCTGATTTTTGGCTTCCTTTCCTGGATTGGGACTTGTTTTGGAGATGCTGGGTGCCTCCTCTGTCAGAGGAGATTGAAGTGATCTTTTGTAGTAATTGTCTAAACTAAAATTCAATTGGCAGCAACAAAGTGCAGAGCTCTCTGAGCTCTTCTCCAGAGTTTGGCCATGAATTCTCAGCCCATGGCAAATGCTAGAGGAACGGATTAGAATGAACATTAGCATATGTACTAGGGAAATCATTACATTATTCTTTTCAAAACAGTGAACTCTCATTGCAAACATCTGTCTGTTGTTTGATGAGTTCATTTTATTGACTGCTATGTGTGATGTGTCTGGTTTTAATAGCTAAATCAATGAGCAACAAAGTCAACTACTTCCATTTTATCTAGATGCTTTCTTGTAGCTGTGAGGCTGTGTTTGCAAAAGTCAAATGATTATGGCACTTGCTTTGTTATACTTGTACTCAGTGCCTTAAAATGGAACTGGCATGCTCAGGGCTGGATTTCAGAGTGGAAACCGTAAGCTTCTTGCTTGTACAACTGCATTCCAAGGTTAGTCTGAATAGCTGAGATAATGAATTTGGTCTTTGCGCATTCTTAAATAGGTAGCTTTTCACATATGTGATTTTTGGTACAACTGGACGCTTTCCTTGGGAGTTGCCTAGTTCCAGGCTGCACAGTTTCTGCTTTGTTCTGCACCTCCATGTCTCTGACAAGAATAACTTAACCAGATTTCAGTACAGGAATTGTGGGCTGCTAAAGGACATATTGTGTTACTGCTTAATGCTGTATAAGTTGATCAGTGGGTAATATAAAGCCTGTGTTTTAGCTGTTTTATGATGAAAATATTATTTCAGCAGAATATATGTTAAAGTCATCGAACAATGATCTTATTTTCAGGATGATGGCATTTTCCACACACCAGAAATTACTGGATTTGCTCATTTTGTTATTGTAGGCTTCTAAAAGAAAGCTATTTTTAACCTTTTCTGAGCAATTGTGCGATTCCTTTCAACTGAAATAAATCTCTTTTTCCCTTTCTTTTAGGACCAGCAGAGGTTCCCATGATGTCACCCAATGGATCCATCCCCCCTATTCATGTGCCTCCTGGTTATATCTCACAGGTATGCTTCTGGGAGAGTTAATATGTATATAGAAGCAACAGCACTGATCACATACAGAAGTCTTCTTGGCTGAAATGTGGTTTAGAAATATGGATGAAAATGAAGATTGTAACGTGTCTTTTCGTATTTGTCTTTATTGGCGACACATACATGCATTTATGCACGTGAGCATGCATGTGCATCTTCACACACTGTATGCAATGTGTACCCATTTTTTTAATGCTGGCAAAATCTGTGCATGTAGGTTGAGCCTATACATGCAACTTCATTACCTGTCCACGTTGGTGGGTAATGTGTTAAGCTCTAGTGTGACAGTTGTATGTAGTAGGAGACTGGTGGAAGAAGCTATAAAATGCACTTTGGGTCCTCAGTGTTATCTCTGCAAAAACTGACTTGTCAAGAACTGAGTGTTTTGTTTTTAAGATGGCTGTGATAGAGTTATCTATTCTGTATTTATAGAAAAAAAAAATGTGGAAAAATGTTTTTCACAAAGCTCTTAGGTTTTGGAACTCTTGAGCAGCTGCTGGTCTTTTATGTAAATAAGAAATTTGGATCACCTGATTGTTCAATTCTCCTTCCATCTCCTGCAAAGATTAGAGGCTTTCTATAGTTTAAAAAAAAAAAAGTTAATTTCAGGCAGAGTGACAGCAAATGATATAATCTTCAGATCTATTGTATTAATTTCACTGAGATGTGTACTAGACCAGAAGTTTTACTAAATGTATACAAAGCATTTCGGATCTTACTGATGGATTAAATAAGAGTTTTGGATGCACACATTTTGACTACTTGTGAAGTAGAAAACGTATGATGTCCTGGAATCCCTCCTCCCTCCCCAGGAAATGTGAGCTTGTCTAACTCTGAAAAATTGTGGATGGCGTCATACTTAAATCCCACAAAATGCTGCATTCACTCTGTGGTATTTTAACTTCTCAACAGAATGGAAACATGCCCCAAATACGGAGGCTGTTGTTAGCCCTCTGCCTCTTAAAAAGCCCTGCCTGAAGAATTAGGAGCAAGTACATGAGGGAAAGGGCAGGCTTTGGGATGCCTTTGCTCTTCCTTTGAAATAACTTTAATGCCATTTTGTTACTAAACTGCTTATACATCTCATTTCCTGGACTAAGGTATGGGCTGGCTTTAGCTGAAATGCTTTGCCAAACCAAGTGATCAAAGTCTTAGAGTTGTAACTTTGTTTGAACCTGGTTCCTCTTGTCTGCTTTTTGTGGATCAGCCTAATAATCTCGCTAAAGAAGTTCTTGGTTTCTTAACCAATTAAAAAAACCCAAAAACCTCTTCTGAAGAAAATTTTCCAAGCAACTGGAAATAAGTTTTAGGAAAAGAACTGTGTATGCAGTGCTTTTCAGCAGCACAATATATGTTCTACTCTGTGGAGAGTAACCTTTTTTCCTTTCAGATTGCTTCATAGTATGTAACAGTTGAAAGTGCGTAGTATTCAAATGAGTTCTGGTTGTAATAAATGCCTCTGCCTAATTTGCTCTTGCTTGTGCTCTATTGTCTTATAGTTAAAAACTATTTTGTGATAATAAGAGCACAACTTAAGTTTCCAGTGGTGACGGAAAGGATTTGGGGTGTTCTGTTGAGAACTTGCATAATGGAAATATGGACAAGCATGACCGTGAACTTGTTTGCTTAGGGCTATTGGCCAAAGGCTGCTCTCGCTGAAGCAAATCCGGAGTAATTCCACTGAGTTTGATGAATTACTCATACATAATTGGACATGAAAGTTTGGTCTGAACCTCCACGTTGCTTCTGTTTACGGAGTTGTTGATATGCAATCTCAGCCGCAGCTGTTTTAAGGCAAAGGGCCTGGCGGGGTGGCTGGAGCGCGAGGCATGCACGGTGCTCCTCGGCTGCCTCTGGGCAGCAGGCTGCGCAGCGCTGTGTAGGCCGCACTGTGTGCTCAGCCATGGCCCTGTGGTTTGCTATGCACTGAGTGCACACAGTCTTCGATGGAAATAAATCGTAACCTCTAGAAAAAGGGAAATCTTAAAATAACATTTAAAGTGGTGGAAAATCCAACGCATCCTCAGGGTTTTGTGTCTGGGTAAATTCTCTATGCTGGGAGGTGTTCTCTTCCAAATTAAATTTGTCTAGCACAAGTTTTTAGCCGCAGACTCTGTTTCTGTGTGGCTTACTGCTCACAGAGCTTTCCTTTGTATTTTGTGGGCTGCATCCAGTAGAGTCATCCTTTAGCAGGATAATCCTTCCAAACACTGAATGCTAGGAAGGCTCTGCAGGTCTCACACGGAGCAAGCCATAACGTTCTGAACCTTTGCAGTCCACGAGCACTGGCCCTGAAGATCTGTATTGTGCTAGGTTTCAGATACCCTAATATTTCTGCCTGCGTTAGGGATGTTCTTCTGACTGTTTTCTAAGGTGTGAGTGTAATACTGGTGTTTGTATGCAGTGGATGACAAAGATAGTGCTGCTAAACTTGTCAGGACTGGCGTGAGCTTAGATTGGCATCCTTAAAAAATGAAGTGAATAAATAAAATGTTAACATCCAAGTGCCTTGAAGATGAGCTCATTCTGTACTGTTTTCTGGTACAGATTGATTTATGAATGAAGTTTCAAATTAGTTTATGAAATTCCACAAGTACTGGTCATGGTCCACCCAGTGGCCGTGCTCCAGCTATCCTTGCTGAATCTTGCACGTTAGGCTTAAGTGAAATAGGAGTAGGATTTTGAAATGGAATGTAAATATATTCTATGGTACCATGCCTATTCAGTAGATGTGTGTTACAGAATACAATGATTGTATTCTTTCAGCTGAAATTTAAAAAAAAAAAATCCAGGTACAGCTTACCTGTACAAAAAGAACATGTCTGTCTTTTTTACTGCAGGTGAAGTATTAAATTTCAGTGGAGAAAATTAGAGAACATAGAGTAGTGATATATGAATACGTAAATTGTCTTAGATTGAGTTTTCATTGCTGCAGTACTATATTTGATGCAAAACAAGTAACATTTAAAAAAATCCTGTTCTCCAAACATGGCAACCAACAAAGAAGGCAATTTTATTGTGTATGAGTAATGTTTTTCCAAACTCTCCTGAAAGATCATGCACCTCACTTACTAATTAACCTTCTTAAGATAACCACATAGAACTATGCAATAATAGTATAGTTAGCGAAGCGGCGTGCCAATTACACCAGCAAGCACAAAAAATAATAGCAAAAGACAATTTAGCTAATAACTGCTTGAAGAACACAAACTAATGACAATTTAGCTCTAGGTGCTGAACGCCCAGAACTATTTGTTTTCAGTAAATTTAATCTGCTAAATTAATAATAATTACTTTTAATATTATGGTTGTATCTTGAGACAGAGGTTAGAGTTCCAGCATTGAATTGGAGGCTGTTTAGTAGGCAGTGCATTCTTGACAAATTTCTGGTCTTCACGACACACAGTTTCAAGCAGATGTGAAGAGCTGCAGATTTCTTCTTAAATTAGCAAAGCTTAATCTCTCTACAAAGTTATGTTATTTACTTTACTATTTATTTAGTAAAACTGATTTATTCTGTCTTTGATAGGTTGAAAAAGTGTCATCTCCCAGAACGATGCTACAGGTTATAAAACCACAGGTTTTATAAATCTGGAGGTGCCTGCAGTCTCAACCAATCCTGGCTTTTTCTTAGTTACCTAATGCCTGTAAAACCTAATACAATGCCAACTTCACGATCTGTTAAGGACAGAATATTGTGTTTAAGCATTGTCTTCTGCTTCTGAAATTTACATATCTATCTATAAAACCTAGTTTAAGGAGGAAATGTCCTGTGGGGCAAGAAAATAAAGTGATTTTTTGCAAGATCCCTTGTGTTTTTGCCTTTGGAACACATGCACATGAAGTAACGGGAATGCTGTAAGCGTTTGTGGCCTAGAGGAAACAAAAGATATTAGTCTCCTAACTTCTTGATGAAAGTCATTTGGAAGGCTGTCTCATCCCCTGATCTCTGGCTTTTCTCACAGTGCTGATATTCTGCAGTTTCAGCAGCAGTAGAGTTTCAAAAAAGCCATCAAAAGGACTTGGAGGCTTTCTCCCTGCTCTCTAGAAGTTAGTTCAGGAACAGAAATCATAATTTCAGTACTGGTTTACATGAGGTGCTGCTACAGAGCACAAGCTTTCTGTCTAAATCTGTTTTTTAACGTATTCCTCTTTCATCTAGAGCACAGATTCCAGATGTTACCTGATGTAGATACACGGATAAGGGCTTGAACCCGCTGGGGCTCTGAAGCTTAGCCTGGTGAAAGCCAGGATGAAAACTTTTCATGTCAAAATGTAGGAGCTTGCTGTCTCAATTAAATAGTAATAGAAATCTAAGAGAGTTGAGTCTCATCATTTTCATGTACAGCCTTAAATAAGTCATTTTGGCTTTCACTTACGCTAACTGGAAAAAGACTTTCCTCCAAATTTTAGAGCAAGTCTCAGACCTGATGCATGGATGAAGGATGTGGGGGTTGAGTAGAGCATGACAGCAGAGATTGGAGGCCTGAGAAAGCAGCAGTCAGGCTGAAGTGCTGCTCTGTCTCCCAGGCTCAGCTGCCTTCTGAGGACTGTAGAGTCTTTGAAATTGAAAGCTAGCAGATGACAGATTGCTAGCTTAGGTTGTAAAATTAGAGTTTAGGAAAAGTACTTTAAGCTAAACAATTCCTATTCTGGTTATTCAGCATAGCAAGCAACGCATCTCTTAATGTAAAACATCAGTTACATGTGACTGAATTACTTTCTATAGAAAATTTTCTTCTGTAAGGAAGCCACTCATCCATGTCCTTGTCTGTAGTGTCAGCCCATAGCTGTGGGCTATGGTTATTATAGGCATAATTCACATAACCTTAGGGCACAAGTGGTGTGAGTTAAGAATTGGGTCAGCTAATGCTGGCTGAATTATACCCTGTGTAAGTTGCTCAGATGATGACTGAGATGTGGGCTTGTGCTCACTGGAGCATTGCTGCTCACGGCTCCAGCACTGTATGTGACAAGGCTTGTCACCCTGCAGCAGGAACAGTGGTGTGCTCATGTCATGATTGCTTCTGCTCAGGGTATGTCAGCATAGACAATTTTTTTGCGTGGTTTGGGCTAAGACCCCCTGATGTTACTGGAGACACAGGAGTGTGGGAATCTTTCTAAGATTTCTTTTGCTGATGCTGTGGGTGGGGCATAAGCATCTCCAGCTAGTGACAAATGGCTGAGAATGGTTGTATCTTGTGGCAGGCATCTAAAATTTTCCAGACCTTGTCTGCCAAACACCTTAGCATGATGCATCTTCATCAGTGCATCAGGAAGCTTTGTTCTGTCCTTCTGTTTGTGCTGCAAATGGTGGGACTTTAAGCTGTGCCTTTCTGCATTCACCTTTCTCATCACAAACATTATTTCTTCCCTGTGTCATCAGTCAGTTTAGAAAAACTAACTTCTGACAGCCAAACTGGTTGTTTAAATTCTTGCATGCCTTTCTACCTTAAGTATTTCTGCTTTCAGAATTATAGTAGTATTAATTGTTCAGTTGTATTTTCAAGTTCCAGAAATGGCAGAATCTTTTTTTGAATAAGCTTCAAGAATAGCTTGGCTCGTAAGTCTGGACTGAAATTGGGCTGGCTGACTTTTCTCCAGAAATATACTTTTTCCAGAGCTGTAAGCTGAAAACCATTTTTTTTTTTGTTCAACCTAAGCACATTTCCACCTTTCTACATCTGTTTTTACATGCTTTGACTCTGATCTTTGGGGCCAAGGTATGCATATTTGAGGGTTGATTTGCATGGACATATAGATCAGCTTTATAGCAGGAGAAAACTGCTGCCTTATGGTTTGCTTTTAACAGATAGAGATACCTGCTGTGAACAGAGCAATTCTTTTGAAGAAGGGTGTTAGCACAGCAGGTTCCTGCAGCTGACAGGTCTCTGTGCACACAATAGCAATGCCGGTTAGTCTCCAGCTGTTACTAGCTCTGTACTCACTCAAATAGCACTGTCAAAATCAGTGGTAGGAATTTTATATGCAGAGGGTAAGATTGGTCTTAATGAGTACTCTTATTCTGGTGCTTTCTGTTCCTTTCTTAATTGCTTTACTCTATAAATACAGGGTATTTGTTTTGTCTCTTACCCACACGGTTATCGCTGGCAGTAGTTAGTCTCCCAGCGATGAGTGTGGCTATCTGAATCTCCAAGAAAAGCCACATCACCACTGTGTTTACCCGTGCTGATATTAATTTTAGAAATGTGTTTATGAATAAACGTAAGGACCAATCATTTTTAATGGGATAACAAACCGTAAACAGTGCTGTTATTAAAAACCACGTTCGTTTCAGTTGCTGCATAATGTGCCCTTGTCCCTGCCTTCCCTTGCAGGTGATAGAAGACAACACCGGTGTCCGGAGGGTGGTGGTCACCCCGCAGTCTCCAGATTGTTACCCTCCCAGCTACCCTTCGGCTATCTCTCCCACCCATCACTTACCTCCGTACCTGACACACCATCCTCATTTCATTCACAACTCCCATACGGCTTTTTATCCTCCTGTCACTGGGCCCGGGGATATGCCACCACAGTTTTTCCCGCAGCATCATCTTCCACCTACACTATATGGAGAGCAAGGTGAGTTGGAAGAAACCGCTGGCATTTCTCACCTGTTCAGGTGTTTAGCGGGTGTTAAGGGCCGGTGAAACCAAGAGTGGCAAATGAATTAGGGAATGCAGATGGAGTCTCCTTTATTTACTGGAGCAAGAGAGTGTCAGCATGTGTCACTATCCAGAGTGCAGCAGCACAGGACAGCCCTATGGTTCAACTCTAAGTCATAGAAGCAAACCTAATTTTAACTTAATTCGTAAATACAGAGTGGGGGAAATTCTCATCCTGTGTTCCAGACCAGGGCTGTGAGTCGTGCTGATCGTTCTTCATTGTCATGGTGCAGCATTGTACAGAAAACCAAAAGACAAAATCCTGGCTTGGGAATGAGGATGGATAAGGAGGGCTAGATCCAAGCAAGACTTGCCACAGATATTTCCAGTGGGAGAAGCTGATGAACACCACTTCCTGCTGGCAGCTGTGTGCATTCTGTCCTTCAGGAGCTCAGAACCACAGAGGTTTTCCAAGAAATAACAGGCATTTTCTGTGTTATTCTGGTTGAGTCTGGGCAGCGGAGTCACTGAAAAGCACTGCCTGGTACCAAAGAGTAACATGGCAACCCAAATCAGGTCGTAAGTAAGTAACTGCCATAAAAGAAGTGAAAACAGCATATTTCTGTCTGAAATATGCACTGTTGTGTCTGATCCATCCTGGAGAGAAGTCTGTGTGTAACTTAAATTTAAATAGTCAGCAAAGGTGCTCAAGATACTGAACATGGAAATCAGGTCAGGATTCATGATTTTACTCCCAGAATACCTGGATTTAATACACATTAAAGAATACTTTCAAGTCGTATCACCAGAAGTAAGACTTTTCTGGAGAGGAAAAGAAAAGACAGAAAGAGGTATCTAGTGATGCTTCTCTTTGAAGTTTCTGTTGACCAACAAACCGTCTCCTAATGAGGAATGGACGTTACAGCTGACGTTTAATTTCCTTATCCTGGGGGGAGGAAATGGAAAGACACCAATAGGCCACTGCAGCTCATCAGATAAATAGGTGAGGAATGTTTCTCTTGAAAAGAGAACAGTGCAGTTTGTCAGATAGCTCAACAAAATGTTGTGTGCAGACACTGGAGTGTGTTAAGCAAACACAGGGGCTTTCAGCCACTGGTTAAGTAGATGCTGAATAGTCCTGTAGCCAGGAGATAGCAAGAGGCTGGTTCAACTTAAACGATTAAAATCCAGAAATGAAGCAATAAACATAAACAATCCTTGATTGCCTCAATAAAATGACATACCTGTGACACTAAAATAACTAAAGTGGTGATTATTGGAGTGTTGTACTGATGAATATTAGTCTACTGTTTCCCATTTGTCCAAGGGCTTGTACAAGAAACAAAAATGGGGAAGAATCTGTTAGATTACTCGATGAATTTATGAAGGCTTTTTCCAAAATATTTGTCTTGTTAGATTTTTTTCCTTGAAATTTGGGCCTCAGACTGAAAAGGAGGGGAAGAAAAAACTATTGCCCTTATTACTGTATTTTATCTGTACGTCCACCTTCATCCAGAGAGTTGTGAAATCTCAAACAGCACGTGAGCACGCTTAATATGATGCTGCAAAAGAGCATCAATCCTGCAGAAAAACTTTCTTAAAAGAAAAACACCAATTGTTGTGGGGGTAATCTCAGGGAAAATCTGGGATTTGATTCGGAGATGGTCAGGAATTTGCTTGGTGATTTTGTTCTGAGTTAACGTGAATGAATTCTTTCGTTTCAGAAATCATACCACTATATGGGATGTCCAGCTATATTACCAGGGAAGATCAGTACAGCAAACCACAGCACAAAAAGCTCAAAGACAGGCAGATTGATCGCCAGAACCGTCTGAACAGTCCTCCTTCATCCATCTACAAAAGCCATATAGGCAGCTGCACAACTGTATATAATGGTTATGCAAAGAGCCACAATGGAGCAAGCAGTGGAAGCGGTGGGGGGGCACCAGCAGTGAAGAAGCCAGAGCGCAGAGCGAGGAGCAGCCCGAAGTCTAACGAACAAGAGCCGCATGGTAAAGGCAGATTGATTTATTTGTAATTCCTTTTTATTGCACCTTTCCAGCTTACGACCGCCTGTATGTGGATCTAGTAACTATGCCAAAAAACACTGCCACCCACGTGTAAAGACAGTGTTAATACAGTGTGAACTTAAATATAAACACTGAGTTTGCTATACTGTATGTATTTTGTAAGCCGAACCCGCTGCCTCCTATCTTTCTTGACTATTCCCTGGTAGCTGCAGCATCATTCTCTTTTTCTGTTAGGAGAAATGCATTTTGCAACCAAGCTCTTGGTTTTATTTTACTTATCAAACAGGCATCTTGGCATTTCCCAAAAACCTTGGGTACAGCTGAGCTCTAACCAAGAGCAGGCTGCTAGGCAGTACTGCTTCTCTCTTCTGGGTGAATGTAGTAAACTTACAAGAACATCTTGAGATAACTGCTGAAAAACCAAGTTTGCATGAAGCTTCACCAGTTGATTGAAACAGAAGAAACGTGACAAGTAATTAATCTTAGCAATTGGAATTCATAGCCAGTTCTGGCTACTTCTGGAATAATTTTCTTCAACTTTTTTTTTTGAAGCTTATCATCAAAATGTTGCAAGTCTGCAGTGAAACAGAAGGTCATTCATCTCACTGAATCTCTAGCTTACCACGAGCCATTCTGCACATAGCCAGTTCTACCTTAGTTTAGCTCAGTAATTTGGTTTAATAAATTATAACTTTCATCCATTTTGTTCTCAATAGGAATCACTTTTTCATCAAGAAATATTACTCAAGATGTGAGCTTTTCCACATCAGTCTATTGCTGTATTCATACGTGCATGCTAATACACAAATATCTGCAGGAAGGTGATCACTGAGGCCTTGTAACGGCTCCCACTGAACAAAACTGTCTTTATAAGCTTCTAATCATCTCTGCTACTGCTTATTTATCTTCTCTGTTTCTTCTTGATTTATTTGGGGATTTATCAACACTTGACTTGTGGCCTTATGGGTAATTGGGGTGAGAGCTAAAAGCAGCCTAGAAGTAGCTGATAGTTTTGATTCGTACTGCTAAGACAGCAGTGTGTTCAGAGTAACTGAGGAAATGAATGCCATAAGTAGCAAGTATGGAAACTGCTTCAGCTTAGCTCTAGATTCAAGTCTGCCACTAGTTAAGAATCTGATGACACTGTGTTGTTGCTTCCAAAATTGCAGAGTGCCCTGGAAAAACTATAAAAGGTACATCATATATAAAGAATAAGAGTTGAGTTGGAAAGCCAGGCTTACAAAAACCTCTTGAGAGGCACGCAGGAATGTATGAATTTAGAGTAAAACTTAGAATTGTAGAGTGATCTGGGTTGGAAGGAGCCCTGAAGATCACCCAATTCCAGCTCCCTCTGCTGTGGGCAGGGTTGAAAATTTGGAGTAGGGTGAGGGAGAACTGAAGGCGATAGGTTCCTTTAACAAATGTAACTGAGTTTGGGTGTGTTTTATGGCATATTGATTCATGCTGGGTCAGTGTGTGTGTTGAATGGCACACAGCATGAGCTGGCAGGCTCGTGGTGGGCCTCGGGTGTCAGAACGCCCTGGTGCCAGCTTGTGGCTTGGGCAGTGAGCTGCTGGCAGGAGGGGCATTAGGATCCCTGCATGCTGCTGGAGCAGAAGCTTGCAGGTCCCAGGTGGAAACTAGCATGGGTCGGCAGCAGAACCACAGAGGGGTTGCAGCCTTGAGGGACCTCAGCTACACTGAGGCTATTTCACAGTGCTGTAAGAACAACAGTGAAGAAAATGTCCTTGCATTATATGATGAACAACTTTACTTTTTCCAAATTTCAGGGCATGAGATACTTAAGTTAACAACATATTTTTCTATCACAATACATGTGAATTGCTTATTCTGTGCACATGAGTAAGCACTCAAGGAACGTTTTGCCTTGTGTCAATAACTTGCTTCCTGCAGATATTAAAAGAATGCTATTTTTTCCAGCACTTTTGGAAGCAATGGGGTGATAGCATCATCAGTAGTGCTAAAATTGAGTAAGTAAATGATGCTGGAGTACGTAAATGATGTGTGCTTCCTCTGGCCTTTTTCAGTGACAGCATTGTATATTTCTTTTGGGAGGCAGAGCTGTAAATAAAGATTTCTGGCTTATGCTGGATGCTGGAAACCTGCCATTGTAAGATTAAAAAAGAAAAGAAAACCAATGGCTTATAATCAAAGAGGTAGCAGCTGACCTGTGTGTGTGTTGTGGTAGGATGGACGGTGTCTTGTACAGGCAGAGGACTTGGAGGTCAGCTGTAGGGGTCCTGATTTGAAATCCACTCTGTAGCTTTGCAGTAGGGCTGGTTTAAAGCTTGAATGGGAGTGGGTCAGCTGGTTGTTTTATTTTTTTTCAATAGAGGAGCCTTGCCATGTAAAAAGTGCTGTAAGCGGAAATCCCGTCCCATTCAATCTGTCCTTTATGAATTTCAGTCTGAGTCACTTCCTTCTCATGCAGTCAGTGGTTTGCTCCTTGGTCGTGGAAGGATCTACTCGTTTGAGAATCTCTGTGTGCAAGCCCTGTGGGCACATAAGCAGTTTTAAGTATTCTTATAGTGCTCTCACCCATT
Organism: Pavo muticus; assembly: GCA_016647715.1. Classification (NCBI taxonomy): domain Eukaryota; kingdom Metazoa; phylum Chordata; class Aves; order Galliformes; family Phasianidae; genus Pavo; species Pavo muticus. The sequence continues at coordinate 867,613 of JACDJE010000089.1, read as the reverse complement.
TGCTAACAGAAAGTTTCTTCCCTTCAAATGAGATAAGATCTCTTTTAACTCTCATTGAAGTTTCAAGGACCTAAGATAGCCAGACGCACTTGCTGCGAATAGAAGTACTGCTGCGTTGCTGCTGGACGTTTCTCAGGAGATCTGACCACTTCCATGTGCTCATTTGTTTGAGAATCGACTTAGTAAGGGCGCTTTCCTAATGATGGTGCTTTTACTTTGAAAATATTTTAAACATTCAGCCAAACAAGGTCTTACAACGCTCTTTCGGGCTACCAACCCCTTTTCTTGCTTCCTCATCTCTGCTGGTTGCAGTTTTTTCAGCCCAGCTGCGAGGCTGCCATTTCCATCTAGAAAATCTCCCATTCAGATCCCCCAGCAAGGCTGCAGATGTGAGTAAAGCTAGCAGGTATCGTTAGCCTGGGCGGGTGCTACCAAGAACTGCTATCAGCAAGCTGCTAGGGTGTAATATTGAGTGAATGAATGACAACACGGGAAATAGAGCTGATGCTTCCTTGGTTCAACCCTATCCTGATCCTCTCATTTGTAACATTTAAATATATTTAGAAAAAGGGTGTTCTTTTATTTTTCTCAATTGCATCGAGTTTGAATCCAGAGCCTGTGAGTTAAAGGGAAATGGAGATGTGATTCACTGCAGACAGGAACCAGGCAAAGTTCCTCTACTTACTCATTCTGTATGGTGCCAATTCTTTTCCATTCTAGTCTTGAATCTGATTTGTAAACCTGTTGGGCTGTCTATGTATCTATGTCTGTGTGTTCTACAGATTTAAAAGCCTGGTTTCTTTACTTTGGGGTTTGTAAGCAGTGAAGTTGAGAAACACTGTGGCAATGTATGTAATGTTTATGTTCTCTGAGCCAAGAATTGATAATTGTAGCCAGGAGCAGGGAGGGTAATGATAGGACAAGGAGTAACAGTTTTAAATGAAAAGAGGGTAGATTGAGATTGGATACAAGGAAGAAATTCTTTGCTCTGTGGGTGGCTGGATACTGGCGTAGATTGCCCTCAGCAGCTGTGGATATTCCATCCGTGGAGGTTCCCAAGGCCAGGTTGGATGGGGCTTTGAGCAACCTGATGTGGTGGGGGTTGTCCCTGCCCACGGCAAGGGGTTGGAACTGGGTGGGTGTTAAGTTCCCTTCCAACCCATCTGTGATTCTATGAGGACCCCTATTAAACAGATACAGAAATATTCTACCAACAAAGGTTGTCATAAATGAGCCTTCTGCAGACATTAAAAAAATACCCTTACGTAAGTGCTGCTTTCCCTGTTCCTTAAACGCATTGGATTGTATAGAATAAGGAGAATGAACGAGATTCTCTCCTGAAAACAAACTATCAAAAACAGACATAATGATTTCATTACTAGCATGGAAAAAAAACCCTCTCCTAAAGACTGGAGTACATTTGTCATGATATGTGAGTTTCAGCATTATACAGAGTAATGGAGCATAGTATTTACTGGAAATGGAGGCATTCTGAGTCTTATGAGTACAGATCAGCATTACATATGAAATCTTAGCAGCATTACTGTTCTTGTTGTTTTTTTGTGGTTTCAGCAAATAATATTACTTGACCAAGTTGCTTAGATTCCTATATAACTAGAATCATACCATGTGTTGTGTGTGTGCTGGCTTTTCAGTTTTTAGTAAGTGAGAGGAAATAAACATGCATTAATTAGGACACTCGTTTGAACTTGAGAAACCAGTTAATTTGTGACACTTGGGAATTTCCACTGTGATATTCTTAGGCCTCTGCCTTACCTCCCACATTACGTTCTTGTTTAGATTTATTTGCATACATGGGTACCTCTTAAAACATTCTTTATCTTTCATAATTTTTGCCCAATTAATAGGGTGTGAGGTTGTTTCTACAGGCAGAAAGTGAAATGGTTGAGTTCCTAATGGCTGAGTGTACCAGCCAGCTCCATTAGCTGGGCCACACAGACTGTACACCAAAAAATACTTCCAGAAGCAATCACGTAAACTGTCCTCTTAAGCGAGCTCATACAGACTGATGAATGTACTAGAGAAGTTGACATTATGTGGAGTTCAAGGAAAGTACATTCCCACGTTTATGTCAGTCTGTGTGCATGCAAGAATTTATTCAGGCCAGGCTTAACTCATGGCTTTTCTTTAGCAAAGAGAATTGCTATTGATGCAGTTTGGCTGAGAAAGACGCTGTGTATTGAAGGGGAAAAACAAACCTCAGTTTCCTCTGCTGCCATGAGATTTGACTTAGATCATGAGGTTTTCGTGGAGAAAGGTTAAAATGAAACATCCAAAGGAGACCAGTGATACTGAAGGTCAAGTTTGTGCTCACATACTCCCTCCCTTGGCCATTGCTTTGCCCAGTTCCAAAACCAGCACTGTCTTGCTTTTGGGCTGCCTATGGCTTGTTCCAGATAGCGTGTCTTTCCCTCACCAACTCTTTCTTGGAAGTCCATTGTGTGCAAAATAATTTCTGGGAATTTACAAGCCTGTGGAAGTTCGTCTGCGTGTGGACTGTTGGGAGCGTGGAGGTGTCTTCCTACCATACCCATACTGCAGGACCAAAACCAGAGCTTAGGGGAGTGTGAATGATAGAGCACACTTTGTTCTGGCGGGAAAGCTGTTTTGTGCTTCATTAGCACAGATTCCTGCAATTAGGGTCAGGAAAGAGGAGATATTCACACTCTATTTTTATGCACTTATCTGAGAAGATGAAAGGATCAGCTTCATAATGTAGGCACCAGAAGTTGCTGATAGGAGATGCTCTTCATCGTCTAAATAGGAGTGTTGCCTCTTGATATAACTTCACAGTGCTGTCCCATCTTGAATCTCACTGCTCTTTAAGGTGAACATAAATATGTTTAAACGTGGTTTAATCCAAGCTTGTTGTAACTGAAAATACAAACAAAACATTTGGTAGCTGTGGGCAGCTTGATCTGGCATGGCTATAAGCTGCTGTGAGTTGGTCTATGTGGCTTCCACAACTCCTAGGTAGAGCTAGGGCAGGTGGGTCACTGTGCCTCTGCTTACATTTGCAGTCTCGTCACAGAAGCTCAGACAAAATAAACCTAACCTTAAACAAGCCATCCTGTTAGAAACACAGCTCAAAGTCCAGGAAAGCGTAGCACAACACTGTAAAGGGGGAAAATCTGGATCCAGGGCTCTCATTTAACCTCACTGGTTACTTAAACCTTTTATTGTTTTTCCCCAAGGCTGTTTTTCACAATTCTGATTGACCCCTCTAGTCTCTCCTGTTATTTGTCCCATCTGCTTTCATCCCTCCCTTGTCTCGTGTTTCCACCATGATCTCTGGCCGAGGGGAGCTGGATAAGCTATCTGCTCCATGATTTATCAGGAAGCTGGCGCTGGATGACGCAAGGCACCTCTTCCCCCAAAGGATCTTCTTATTATCTCAAGAATTTGCAGCTTCTGCTGCCGCCGACAGTCAAATCCAGAAGACTGAAATCTGAGTCTGAGGCTTTTTCCTAGGAGTTTACGTAATTTATAGATATCCAACCAAGAGGAAAAAAAAAACCCACATATCAAGACCGTTTTCATGCTGTTTAAATGCTCAGTAACTAAATCCCTGTGCCGGGGAGAAAAGTTACACAGAGGTCTCAGAGCTTCAGAGCAAGATAAACAGTGTCTTCTCACCAGTTAGTAGGAGATAATGTGGACCACCGACAAAGGAAGGGAAACAAATTTCCCTTATTTGGAAATATCTGGGACATCGAGCCAGGAGGGGGGGGGTATTTATAGTGAAGAGGTAGAACATTTCCTCCCTCCAGAGTACAAAAAAATAAAAACACCTAATAATTTAACCAACAATCCCTATTTGTCTGCCCAGATGTTCTGAACAATGTCTGTTTGTATGTTCATCTGGATTTACGAAGCTAATGAATTGAAATTTCACGTCCCACTGAAGTTAATGGGATTTGTTTACCCATCAGTGGGTTTCCTTTTCTGAGAACGGATGGAATTTGACATCCGAAGTTTTGAGTATTGCAATTAAAAAGTGGACGAGCTTTCCTTTAGAATGAAGCAGTCGTTTCATTTTCTCCATGGTTTATTATAGAAGGCTTTGTCCTGAACCTTGGGGCTCTGTTGTTTTCTTGGTTTATTTTTTTCTTCAAGGAGCTGTGCTTTGGAAGCAGCTGCTTTGATTTACTGTGGTCCATGTGACTTTTGTCTGAATTTCATCTCAGCAATGAAATCCAGATCAAGCTGAAATTCTTACTGCTTTACTGAAGCCTTCCCAGTGATCCATAATCAGGTGGATGTTTCTGAGAAATGTTTTTAAATGTTTGGGAAGATTTGCAGGGGTGAAAGTGGCCATTGAAGTATCTGAGGTTTTATGTCGTCCTCATCCCAGCACTGTTAATTGCACAGACAGTTCACAGAATGGCCCGGGTTGGATGGCAGGGACCTCAAGGATCATGAATCTCCAACCCCCCCGCCACAGGCTGGCCACCAACCTCCCCATTTAATACTAGACCAGGCTGCCTGGGGCCCCATCCAGCCTGGCCTTGAACACCTCCAGGGACGGGGCATGCACAACCTCTCTGGGCAGCTGTTCCAGCACCTCACCACTCTCATAGTAAAGAACTTCCCCCTGACGTCCAACCTAAATCTTCCCTCCCTCAACTTAAAACCATTTCCCCTTGTCCTGCTGTTGTCTACCCTTTCAAAGAGTTGACTCCCCTCCTGTTTATAGGCTCCCTTTAGGTACTGAAAGGCTGCAGTGAGGTCACCCCACTACTTGATTATTACTGATTATTAATGGTATAAGCATAGGGACCAGGGATTTTTAAAGGATTTTTTTGAGTGTACTCTTCATATTTCAGACGTGAGAGGGCACTGATAACATCATGTCAGCCTTTTTATTTACTTTTTTACTTCTATTTTGTAGGGATTTAGCACCTGCCAGTGAAATGGATTTACGATTTCTGCTGAGTTCTCTTGAGACTCGTGGTAGTGGATAACAGTGAGGTTGGGCCAAGTGCACGATTCTCATGCTGTGATGCGTGTGGATGTTGTATGGGGGCCGTGGGCATAACTGGGCACACCAAAACTTGTACAAAACCAGCTGGCTTCCTTGCAAACAAACTCACTCTGTGTTCTCCTTCAGATATGATCACGTTTGTCACATTTGCTCTTTGCTCAATGCCTTTTAATGTAATACTAGTTCAAGTAGTTGTAGGTCGTCGTTCAGCTCTGGCTGCAAAATAATTTAGGCTGGGATTGTTTGAGTAAGTTGTTTGTCTTCTGTCAGGAGGAAGATAGCTTTCTGCTGTTCTGCTGCCAGTCTGTAGGTGTGTTAGTCGATGAAGAGGGCAGTGGGATTTCCTCATCTTCCCCATCTCTGAGGAGTAGCTCAATGTGATTTAAATAAATAAATAAAATTTCTCATCTTGGGTTGCTCTGATGGATGTCCCCCGAAGCACCTGCAGTCTGGCTACATCAGAGCTCTCATCTAGAAAGAGAGGTCAATAACGTAAGAGAAAAGCTAGGATAGGATTCTTTCAAAAAACATGATGGGTCTGTAGCTGTTCACCTCAGCTGATGGTGAAAAATCCCAGTGCAGGTCCCATGAAAACTCATTATATTTCAAATTTGAAGTTTTTTTCTTGTGGAATCTAACTTTTAAAAACATGGAGATACTCTGAATAGTGCATAGAAATAGAATTTCTCCTTCAGTGTAAGTATTAAGACAAAATCAAGTGCAGTTAAAATGCCAATTTTCTGCTTTTGTCCTTCTCTAGAGAGATTTCTGCCTGCTTACCTTCTCATAAGAGGGAAATAGCTCTCTGAGAGTGAAAAATGGGCTATTCTGAAAGCCTAACATCTCAAAGCTCTTTCCATTGCCTGTAGCAAAACCTGAAGAAGATACTTATCCTCTTATTCAAGGGAGGCCGAGTAGCTGTGACTGAAGGCTAAATTTGGCTTGCAGTTATTTACTTAAAGTCTTTTCAACTCTTATGTGCACCCGTATGCCTTTGTGTTAGGAAAGTGCTCTGCTGCCTTCTCACTGATGTAGCAATGGAGGCTTTACAGAGTGCATGGCCAAGGAGGTTGTTAATTTTGGCTCAGGAGCTCCCTTTAATCCAGACCACTTCTGTAACTCCTAGGGAGTTTGCTTCAGCTGTGCTGTCCGATTGTTTTCCTGCACAAATATGCATATTTGCAGGTTATTTTGCTAGGTTTTTTGTTTGATCAGGAAAACGCTCCTATTGTGTGTAATGGGCAGATTACCAAAAGCGTTTGTTGGCCAGTTTTTGTATGGTTGTACTTCTGAGGATTCAGAAAGAGCAGTTTTATTCTAGGTGCAATACAGCTACCATTGTCTCCTTGCATTGTGGACAATCTTTTAGAGAATAGTGTTTCCTGATCAGCATGGTGCTGCTGTCACGGCGCTGGAAAACCTCTCACCTCGGGCTGGTAACACTGAAGACTTGTCAGAGGCTGTGCTTTACAGGAATTGTTTTCCACTCAAACGTGAGGGTGCGGGATCACCTGTTGGCTGCCTCAGCTGGACCCATGGGGAGAAAGAGTGATGGAGAGAAATTCACGTGAGAGCTGGCTGCAGCAGAGCTATCTGTGATCAGCCTGTGAAGAGATGAGTGCAATTTCTGGTGCTGTCAAGCTTGTGCTTTCCATCATGGCAGAACTCAGTGGGGAGAAAAGTGGTGCGGCCGCCTCTTGTTGCTCATGTCTGTGACTTTCTGACCTTACGTTGCCCAGCTGCTGAGATGTCTGTTGCCGTGACTGAAGGGAACCTTTTATTTCCGAGAGGAAATCTCGGATCTGTAAGTTCCAGATAACGTCATTTCACAGCTGGCAGCAGCGAGGCCTCCTTTAGAGCCACAGTTTAGGAGCATCAGTACCTTGGTGGCACAGTCGGCCCTCACCTCTTCCTCCCCTGTACTTGGAGGATCCTGTATGGCTTTTTTGATTGTGTTTGTGGCCGCCTGGAGTAATAATAGTAGCGACGTGTTGCTCTGGGCAGAAGTTACTTCTGCCTTTGAATGACCGCTCAGTTCCTCAGACTTGGAGGGCTGCCTGGACTGCCCTGCCAGGGCGCACGGTGGCTCTGAATACCGATGAAGGCAAGACAGACAGGCAGTCATGGGCTGAAGTGACAGGAAATAGAGCTGAGAGAGAGAGGGCATGGAACAGTACGCAAGTAAATGAATGGAATTAGGGATAAGGCGATGCCACTCATTCCAGCTGTCATAGAAAATCATGAGACTTTGAAGAACTTCATTGTGTCTAGAAAAAGATTACCATTTGCTGGCAAGGCTTGCAGCTGAAATGAAACATCAGATTCTGGCCCAGAAGCTGTGAGTCAGGAGCTGCAGGAGAATGGGAAGAGGGCTTGTCAGTCTCCATGTTAGATCAGAAAGTTTTCTTGTAGCTTCACATGGAAGGCGTTAATGGCAACTACAAGTGTGCTGCTTACAGTCTCCTAAAAGAATAGGTAAAAGAGTGTTTTGCAAAGATTTAGCAAATAAAAGGAGCTCCTACGAATGCAGTCAAATCAGAAATGATATAGGAAAGGAAGAAAGTTATGAAAGGAGAGATAATGCTTGTTTAAAACAAAGAAACACTAATAAACCCACATTATAGCAGTTTGGTCATCAGTCAAGTTGGGCAAGGTGCAGGAAGGGGCAATGATTGATTAAAATCACTTATTAGAAAGTACTGACTGTGTAATTTTGAACAAGAAGTATTTTCTGAGCCTGCCTGTATGATCTGATCAGAGATGAACTGCACTGAGCTGCTGTTCTCTGGTGGCTGCTCAGCAGGTAACCGTGCAGCAGTGCTGCGTCCCCTCCTTGGCCAGAATGTGAATGTCTTGTATCTCTCAGCTGCTCCACCTGTAGGTATTTGTATTTTTAGCTGCAAAGATGCTTTGTTCAACCTTACTAATAGCTGTCACACAGGAGCTCTTGCCAGCATGGGGAGTCTTCACCCATCTTGCATGTGTGGATGCAGGAATTTGCCTATGCTGGCACAGCTTAGAGGGGTGCTTTGGAGCTGCTTTCTGCAGCACTTTAACTACACTAATAAAATCAGCAGAATATTAAATGGCTGTTCTTGGCTGGCTGCTTTTTTGTGAATCAGCTATGGCATTTTTCACAGAAGGGAAGCCTGGTGGCCACTGCACGAGGCAGCTGGTGGAGTCAGCCCGTGCTTATCAGCAGATTCTCATCTTCTCAAGCCCACTTAGTGGGCAGGCTGCTGTTGTGTAATAGCAAAAAACCAAGCTGCCTAAGGTAAATAAAAGCAAAGCCGTTTGGACACAGAGAATGAGCTAAAGCAAGTCAAAAGTAGGAAGGAGAGTTCTATGAGAAGATGTCCTGTAAGTTAAGTTTGTTGTTGCAGTAGATTCAGCTTGTGCTTTCTATGTTTCTGTGGGTTATGTCATTGTTTTAGTTGGTGTTCCTTCAAAACCAGCCAGCTGCAGCCATATGTAAGTGCATTGCATCTGTTATCTTCTTTGTAAGATGTACAAAGTGCTTTCTTAAGATGTAAAATGTATGCTATATAGACCGGGCAGTTGCTGTATTTTCCTAAGAAAGCCCTTTTCTGCCTTCTAATGGACCAACTGCGTGTTCACAGTAGGAATTCACTCAGATCTTCAGCCAATGAAGTAGGAGTTGTTATTGCTGTGTCCCAGCAGTAGCAACAAAGAAGCAGAGAAAAACAAACCCAGCATGTCACTTACACTCCATTTGTCCCTTGCATCCAGCATTTCATTTCTCTTGTAGGTGCAGCTGATCTTATTTCCCTTGCTGCTTTCCTAGATGAAATGTACATCAAAACAATACTGGGGGACATGGGAGGACTGAATGCAATTAACATTTAGTTTTAGAACAAATTTTAGAGGAAGTGACTTTGTTACGTGCAGCTGAGTGCTTCCACATCTGCTTGATATGAGAACATCTGATGCTTGTTGAAGAGATAGCAGATATCTTTGGTTAAAGTTGCAGAATGCGGACGTGAAACAGAGGGATAAACCAGATGAACCGAATTTGCACTCCAGTTATTTGGAGTGCCCTGCCCCATTGGCAGTAGAAAACTGACAGCAGTTGTGGGAAAGCTATCAAGTTGAGAGACGTGGACTGTGGCCAAGAGAGCTTTGATGTGCATCGTTTAATTTATGCATAAATCACAGTGATGCTGAGGCATACGTCTCAGAAAATCCCAATGGCTAGGGATTCATTTTATTTATTTAGGTCTGAGAGTAGATTTCTGGGTTTTATGCAGGATTTCTGTTTTGTTTGCCTTCAGTTATTTAGGGAGTAGCTTGATTGTGGATGCCTCCTGTATAGGATTTGGTTTCTAAGGCCATGCTTATAGACATCAAGTGAGGCATTTTAGTGGGAGGATTGAGAGAGCAATAGGGGGAAGGCTCTGAGAAATGGAAGGCTACTGTAAGTTCCTCACGCACAGCAATTTATTTTTTAAGAATGAGTTCATTTCAGCAGTTGGATCTTTTCTTGAGGTTGGGCAATGTCAGGTTCTCTAAGCACAGACACGGGAGCTGCAGTCATGTTCTATTGCTAGTGTTTCTGTTAGCTCTCCTGGTGTTAGCAGAGATGTGAAACACTGAGTATTTAGAACTGAAAGCTCATCTGATATTTGTAGGCTTCGTTGGCAATCTTCCTTGGTGCTCTGTATTTTAGCGTGGCATGATTGACTGTTTTGAGGATTAGGACTTCTGTTCCACTTCATGATTTTAAAGGGCTCACAAGTTGTGTCCGCTGGGGGAAGTGGTGTTGAGAAGAGTTGCATAAAGCCCTGCGCGTTCAGCGTAGCACTGGGTTTGCTGTTTGCTCTGTTACACCCATCTGCTAGCATGCAGCTTTGCTCTTTATTTAAGGCCTTATCCCGTGCTGAACCAGCTGGCAAGGTGCATCAAATGAGAGTAGGCATCTGTCCTAGGTGTCATTTTTTTTTTGCTCTTTTCAAAGCTTTGTTTTAATTTTTATTTAGGTTTTTGTGTACAGTAGTTCTGGGGGACAACAAAGTCAAGCTGCCCTGTAGGCAACGAGAAGAAACATCTAGTTAGTAGGCTGTGAGAGAAGGGAGCTTACTTCGTTTGAAAAGCAAGATGTTTTCAAATGTGTGAAAGGTTGCAACAGAGAAAGTGATGTTGAACTCACCTGCAGTGGGTGTGCAGGAAAGGAGCAATAGGATTACACTGCAGCAGGGAGTGTTGAGGAGGCAGTCTGCCTAATGGTGAGAAGCATTCAGTGCCTCGAGTAACGCTGCCCGGCTTAGGACCATTGTAAGATTGTCCTGATCGTGTCGTGTGTTTGTGTTCTGTTGGTTTTTTAATTGCTATTTCTAAAATTAGAAAAAAAAAGGCTGAGATCTCTTGGAGCGGGTATGGATGTGGTCATGTTTTGGTGCAGAGTGAAGGACTCAATGACCACGTGTCATCCCCACCAGTCCTCGTTTCTATGACTTAGCTGCAGTGTGGCATCTGAAGGTTTAGGTTTGTTCTTGTGTAAGGAGATATACATAGCTTAATGTATATCTCTACAGTCATCTAAAAGTAAAAAGTCTATATGTGTTCTAAAGAAGAGTGTGTCTTAAGCTTTGACACTGGCAGGCAGTTCACGAAAGAGTTGTGCTGTGTTCTGAAGAGTTTGTTTCCTTGCAGCTCATAGGTTGTGCAGTACGTGACTGGTAAAAGATCTCTCCTAGCATTGAAGCTGGTCACAGCCCCAATAAATCTGGAACAAATTCTGAGAAAGCATGTCATGTTATGACTGGCATATCTGTGAGCGTGGAGCTTTGCTTGAGAATTAGGCTGGAAGCTTGTGAAGTGCTGGTGCTGATGTCATTGCTTTGGAATGGAAAGGCTGTTGAAACAGTAAATACTTGCTGTGGCCAGAAGCTAAGTATTGAGCTGGACCTCTTCCTTTCTGTGGAGGAAAGAATGCAGAACAAACCTAAAATCTCTATTTGCAATGGGAAAATGTTAATTAGTTTAGAGCTTGCAGCTATTTCAAACCATTTACATACACAGCTGCTGTTCATGCAAACATGAAAAATATTCATGGAAACTTCAAACTTACCTTGAAATGAAAAGATTTTTTTTTCCTGTATTTTCAAGCTGTTCTTGGATTTCAGAAGCGTTGTTGGAAAGATCTGAAAATTATATTTGTACCGTACGTGCAGAAAGGAACATAGATGCAGGCTAACAGAAGCATATAATGAAAGGCTTTAGTTCAGCAAGAATTAGTGTTGAAATGCTGTTAGCACCAAACAGCTCCTGGGAAAGCATTCCATATTTGTCAGGGACATTTACTCTTGGTTATATCTGTGAAGCTATGGTGATGGCCCAACACTCTGAAAAAAAAGAGAGCTGATGAAAATACAAACTGAGATGAGCTCCAGGTCTTGCAGCTGGCTCCTCTGCTCCAAGAGGTTGGTTAGCCTGAAACACTGGATCCATTTTGTAGCTCGGGACAGCTCTAACGTCTGTTAGGCAGTGAGAACTGCATGAGAGTTCAGCTTCTTTGCCCCCTCTCGGAGGACTCCATGAGCACTCACAAGGAATTTATCCCCACCCCCAGCTTCCTCCCAGGATGAAGAGTTTTGCCATGGCAGAAGCAGGGAACACATGTGGAGGGGAAAAGTTAGAATGAGACAATGACCCGAAGTGTTCGTTGGGCTCTTCCTTGACGTGACCGAACTGTTCCCAGTGTCAAAAAAGGAAAGGAAAAAAGGAGTGTTTAACACCATGGCTTCCCTATTCCTCCTCCTGTTCTCCCCCACCTTTCCACCGCTGCACCTGTAGCATCCTCGTCCCTAAGCACCCCGGTGAGCTCATCTAGGAGCAGTCATCGATGCACATTGATTAACAGTGGTCATGAGACTGTTAGTGTTACTGCAGAAAGGAAGCCTTCCCAGCAGTTCTGCTATCAGTGTAGAGCACGAGATGGTTTTTTTTCCCCTCTCTCTCATTCTCTCTTTAAAAAATACTTCTGCTCCTTGTTGAGCTTGACACTGATGTGCTGTGAAGGGGCTGCCAGGTAAGGCAGCGTCCTGCTGGGGGTGGGATTCCGGGCAGCCCCCGTTCTCCTTAGCTTAGTCTGGCTCAGGAGACTGTGAATAATTATGTTTGTTAGTGAAAGGAAATCAGCCATCCATAGAAGCCTGAGAATTTTTATGGCTTATGAAATGGGAAACTAAGTATTTGAAATACTTTAAGAATGTGACAGTTGTGAGCTTGTTTCTCTCTTATAACTGATGGCTTCTGTTTTGTTAACTAGTTTTTCCATGGGGCAGATTTGCACTATTCTTTTCCTAACCTTGAGACAGAGGTTGGACTAAATCCTGAGGTCCCTTTCCACCTGAGCTGCTGTTATCCATGTTGTTAACGTGCACATCTGTTGCTTCCTGCCTTTAATTTTACATTTGCACTACTTCCACGTGGCATTGCCTACTACTCATAAATGTCCATACTGTGCCCATAGATGTCCATGCGCCCTAAATATCTCAAGGCTTCGGTGTGCCTGATGCTCAGAGCCACCTTGTGAACACACTACCTGCCTGGGGAGGTAATACCAAAAAATTGCTGGTAGGACTCTTTGCTGAGAAGCCTGATCGAGGTAGTACTTCTATTTTAATTGATTTTATTGTAATTATTATTCTTTATTTCCTGGGTATACTCCAGCTCTATTAGGTCTTAAAGTCAGTTCCAGTATTTGGAACAATGAGAACCTTCAGCCCTGACCTGCAAAGGTCAGAGGACTTAGCACTGCACGAAGTGATCGTCTTTCACAGGAGAGAGAAGTGAGATTTCTCAGAGCTCCAGGGTTTATTTTCTTCTCCTGCTTAGTGTGACACCGGTAGCATCCTTGCTAGAAAGCAGAGAGAGGAAAGAAAATTCAGTCCACATGTTTGGGATTTAAGGTTGAAAGTGATGCATGCTTAGCTTCTGGGGGCTGTAATTAAGGGTGACATAATAACCATAAACTTTCAATAGAATAGTAGCAGCATTTTTGTTGCATTCTGTAGCCACAGAAGCTGCTGCTTACTAACATCCCTTCGAGAAAAGCCTGCAGCATCTCTGCTGTTTCCATGCCTGGATCCAAGCGTTCAGTTCTGCACCAGTAATAGCACTAAGGGGAACCCTGAGCCCCTACAATTTTGGAGATGTTGTCACTTGGGTCAGTATCTCAACCTTTTCCTAAGCAGTTTAGTCCATCTGTATAGTTTTCAAGTCAATGTAACTTACGCCAGCTAACCCCTGTCAGTTTATACACTTTATAACACGCTCGGAGGGTTATCTGCTATGGAAAAAAGCAATCGTGTTATCCTTCTCTTATTCTGAATTATTACGACTTCGTTCCTTTCCAAGTGGCTGAGACCAAAAGGAGTCCAGGAATGCACGAGGCAGCAGATCTGTCACTCCCTCTCTGCACCTTGGTGAGCTGCACTCTTGTTAGGAGAGATGGGCATTGAGGCTGGAGGTTTGCCATCAGCATTCAGCCAGTTTGTTTCTGGCAGCCGAGAGGATGGAATTTTCAAAAAGAAGATGTACTTTTTAAAAGCAGGTCATGGACAAAAATAAAGACACATTCTTGGGCTGCAAGAAGTAGGTCAGGTTTGGGGGGAATCATTTGGGAAAGCTGCTGTTCTAATCTTAGCCATTTTTCTTTAGTAATGTATTGGGTTTTTTTTGCATCCTACGTCTTTTTTTTATAAAGAGACCCAACACATTTTGTTTGGAGGGGTGGGGGAGATGTATTTCTCTGCTTTGGCTAGCAAACTTTTTACCTTAACATTTAAGAAAGAAAATATGTGTTCCTAGTTTTCCATTAGAGAACAGCGTAGTGGAAAGCGTGGCCTCTCCGTGCTGCGGTCCAAAAGGAATAAAGCTGCTTTCTGTCACCTCATTACTCTGAGCTGATGCCTTACCTCGAGACTTCTTTGGGGGATTGGTGGGGGGAAATTCTGATTCCACTGCTCAGATGATCACTTTTGTGGTATCTTCTGTGCTTAATTGATTCATCTGATCTGGGGGAAGTTGCATCCTGCCCTGCAGTGTCGCTGGTGGGGGATGAGGGAGCACAGTTGGCACGTAGGGTCTGGCTTGGGAGCTGGGGAAAGCCGGGGCTCTTCCACAGCCATCTCGTTTGGAAGCAGGGTGGTGTTGCTCTGTGAAACCAAGTCCCTTAGTAACACTGTGGAGGACACCTCTACAGATAATCCCACTTTTCCAAATACTTGCATTTACTGCAAGTTTCATTTTCTCCTTTTCCTCTGTTATATTTTTAACACTAATTTCTGTATCTGCATACCTTACATTTACAACAGCAGAACATCTGATGCTCGTGTACAGATAACCCGCATCTCCTATTCACAGCTTCCTGAAGGACTGTTGATAGAGCTGACATTTTGGTTTTGTTCCAGTAATTTATTTTTCTTCCTATTTCCGCATTCTCTATTTTACAGAATATGATTCAGAAACAAAAAGGGTTCAAGACATTCTTTCTGGAATGGAGAAGCCACAGGTACGTGATCCAGAATTCCAGAACTACCCCCATACCAACCAAAAATAGCCAATATGATAAGTAGATGATGTCACAACACAGTGGTCATTTCACAGTGGAAAATCTGAGTGTTTTTACTTTATGGATTGTGGCTTCTATGCATGTCTAGCTCATTTTATAGGGATACAGTAGAATCACAGTCATTGGGATTAAATGTTAAGCATCCTTTAAACTCATCCTTTAAACTCATGGGTATTTGGAGGAGTCATGCCAGCTGCCTGTCTGCAGGGAGTTCCCACTATTGACAGCATTGGGGAATCCAGCACCTTGTTGTGCTTTTCATGGCTCCTACCCCCTTCCCCTGGGTTTAATTTCATTTGTCACTAGCAATTTGTCTGTAATCGTGATTAAATTAAGCTAATTCTATTGTTCAGTGGTAATTGCTGTATTCTGTGTTTGTCTTAACCATAAAAGCACACGAATTGTGATGGAAATTGAATCCCTGTGTAAATAACCCTAATGTTGGGTGTGACCACAATCAGGTAAGGTTGTTAAGAAATCTGGCTGTAAGGTCTTTGAACGTGATGTGTTTCAAATTGGGTGCATCAAATGAAAAACCAAAAGGCTATGGTGGTCATGTAAATAGAATCCAAACACTTCAGAAGAGTTTCTGGGTGAGAGCAGAAGAGAGGAAAGCACAGTAAGCACAAAAGTAGGCTAGTTTATTGTACAAAGTGAGTTAGTGTTCTGTATGGAGGAGTATCTGACTCTTAATTTTGTAAAATGCTCGACGTGGAGAACGTGACCTGTCATAGCCATCTGCAGAGGTGAGAAGAGAAGCAATCTGAGCAGGTTAGCGGGATGTGGAACCTTCTGTAATGAGATTTATATCAACCAGAGCACTTAAAGCAGAGAGCAGTACAACGCTGCCATCAGACAAGCACTAATTTTCCTTGAATTATTTCAAAAATAGGAATCTTTAAAATAAATCCCAAGTGTGACCTCCTGGTTCATGGTAATGGCACGTAGCAAAAGAATGCTGGGGATTATCTGCTACTGTCTCTGTAATTTAGACATTTATGAGTAATTAAGCTCATAGGAGTGCCATGAAGCATTAATTGCTATAATTGTGTGCGTGTAGTCAGTGTTATATGTGACAGAAAAGTATCAGGTAATGCATGAATAGTCAGTTAGGATGTATTTTCTAGTGAGCCCTATGCATGTATGGCTGGAGATGGCTCTGAGCCATCCAACCAGCTGTCCAGGTGTCCCACTATGAGACACCTTTCTGAGAACAATGTGAACACGCTTCTGAAGTTACTGATTTATTTAAACAGCCTGTTTTCAGTAGTAGTGTTGTTACAGGTTTGAGGGATTTGCAACCAAGCCACGACTTCAGTCATCATTTTATCCCATGGAGAGCAAAAAATTAAAAGCATTCCATGCCTTTATTTGAACCGCAGTCTCCCATTTTTAATTCACACTGGAGCAGACAAGCAGGCATTCTCTACAGCAGACACCTGGCTGAGGGAAGGGAAACCTGAACCTGCGCTCAGCAGAGCAAAGGGCCGGGCTGCAGCACTGGGTCTGGCTTCCCAAAGGGCAGCCCACTCTGTTGCCTTGTTCTGCATCTAAACTCATATGTAATCACTGGGGTTTTGCCTCTAACTGCAGGATTAGGCCCATCATCAAAAAGCACAATCTCGCTCTGGTAATAACCATGCATCCATTTGACCCCCGTGTCTTTCAAACACTGCCCTCGAGGGAGTAGATGAATGTGGCTCTCAGTGTAGTTCTCACACACACAATAAAACCCCAAACCACACGATGCCTGTGAATGCTAACCCGGAATTTGAAAGATAATGAAAGTTGTACAGAAACATCGTGTGTTACCTGAAAGAGTGGAGGGGCGGATATTCATCAGCCCTGTAACCTTATTAAAGCAGTGCAGCAGTTGGGATTCTTTCCCAGGGGCTTTTAGAAAATATTTATTTACACCAGTGAGTTTTGATAGTATATAAAGCGGGCATTTACTGTGTAAACTGAGAAGTTTTCAGAAATAATTAACTGTGCTTTTTGCAGGGCACACAAAACTCCTCACGGGAGAACCTTTAGTTGTGGCCTGGCAGTGGGGCAGTGCTGGGTGCTGCAGGTTTGGGGCGGGCATGCAGAGCCTCAGCAGCAGCATCGCTTCTGCCCGGCTTGTGGCCAAGTGCTGTGCTGGTGTGTCCTGGTGGGATGGTGGTAGGTCAGTGAGCAGTTTCCTATGGTAATGGGTGTTTGCTTGCAGTTTAGCTGTACTGTCCCCTACAGCACTGAAAGTGCTGCTCCAGCTCTGCTCGCTGTTGTCTGGAAGGTGCTTCTTTTCCTAGGACAAAAGGGGCTTCAGGCTCCTGAGAGGCCTGTGAGTGCCTTCTTGCTGCTTCCAGCGTTCCTGAAGCCCATTTATTTAACTTACCCTTTCTCATAGCGAAGCGAGTGTTTCCTGCTCACGTAGGAGTCGCCTGGTGAAGTGGTGGCTTTGGCATTAAATCAGATACTGAGGAGATACACCCTTGGCTGGTAAACGTGACACGATAGTGAGCCTGTTCCTCTGTGAGCAGGAGATAGGTTTATCTCTCCCCGTGCAAATAAATCCGCTCCCAGTGCTCGCTCAAGCACGCACAGGCTGTGCTGCCCTATATACCCAGGGAGTGTACGGGTTTGCCTTTTCTGACTTATCACACAGGCAAACCCTCCCTTGCTTTATTCCCTTGGTGTGTGTGTGCAGCTCGGGTTTGTACTTCGGGCTGCCCATCAGCAGTGTGCCTGCCGTGCAGCCCTGCAGAACGCCGTGCCATGATGGCAGCTGGAGCAGCACTGTGCCTGGGAGCTGAGCCTCTGCATGGAGACGTGTGCATGCTGACTGCAGAATAAGGCTGACTTTTCCTCGTGGTTAGTCCGTAGTGCCCTTTCTCTTCTATTAAGAAATGTAGAAAAGGCTTAACTTCTTACAGATTGCTAAAGTTCATGAAAGGCCAAAGTTTTTAACCATATGCAGAATATATATACGTGTGTCCCTGTGGGTAGTCATAGAGAAAAACACTTCAATAGAACATTGGCAGGATATCGTGCTTCCAGCTCCAAGTTCTTCTGGATTTTTGAAAAACAATTATGCAAGCATATTTCCATGATAATAAAAGAAACTGTGCGTTGATGGGCTGAGCTAGTGTAGTAGAGTATGTTTATGATCTATTAAAAGCATTATTTCAAATATGGACAGTCATCTCTAAGTACCTTTGTCATAATTTAATTCACGTACAAATTGGTGTTGAATAAAGCATTTATTTGTCATTTCTGGAGCATTTGGGATTTCTGTAAGCTATCTAACCTATAAATTATAAAATCTATAAGTTAAAATCCTCAACTTTCAAGAGGTTAAGGTGAGACACCTCATGGTGTCACCTCCCTGTATGTGCATTGAAAACAAATTTATGGCTTGCTCAGAAGGGATCTGCTTGATATAGCACTCATACACTGTCAGAGTTCTTGTCAGCTGGAAGCACTGAGCTTTCACGTGAGGAGTTGGGTGTTCCACACTGAGTAAAGGCACTCGGGAGGCAGATCTGGATGATGATGATGCTGCAGGGCATCATCTCTGCACTTCTTTCGGAAGACGTGCATAAAAGTGCTGTGCTGTCTTTCCAAGATAGCCAATGTACCCATTGCTTTATACTTCTCTTGGGGCTGTGGGATGTGAAGGGGGTTGTTTTCTTTCTTCTTTCTTGGCCTGATAACAGAAGGCTGTTCTCGAGGGCTGATGCCACTGGCTGCACTCCTCCTTCAGTTTCGTGTTGTTTGGACCTGTACTGCTGGAGAAGTGCTACGCTGCTGGGCTGATAAAGCTGCTCTGTTCTCTGGTGCTAAGGTTTGAGGCACTTTTTCAGTGTTTTCTTAAAGAAAACTCCCACCTATCTAGCAGTTAGGCCCTGTGTTAGAGCTGCGCCCAGTGATGTCTGGGCAGCCTGGTCTAGTGGTTGGCAACCCTGCCCACAGCAGGGGGGTTGAAACTAGATGATCTTTGAGGTCCTTTTCAACCCAGGCCATTCTATGATTCTATGGCCATGGATCATAAAGCAGTCTTTCTGTCGGGACATAAAGTGACTCATTTGTGATGTGCTTTTAAATTGATGTTTCTTTCGTAGGTAACAAACATTCAAGCAAGGACGGTTTTGCTGTCATGGTCACCTCCCGCCGGCCTTTTAAACACGGATAGACACAACAATGGCTTGCCTTACACCTGTACTTACGAGGTTGCCTTATCAGATAAAGGGAAGGATGGAAAATACAAGATTATTTACAGGTAACAGGACCATTTTTACACTTGTGCTACTCTCAATTTGTGTTTTCATTAGAAAGCTTCTCTCTACTTGTGAAGGTGTATCTCGGCATGCCCCCCAGTAGCACAAAGCAGGCACATTTGCAGCAGCCTGCAATTTCCTCCTGTCTACCCCATCTTGACCCCCTTGCTGCACCAAGCTGGCAGGACACACCCCAAGCTCCTCATTGCTTTTCTCCTTCCCACTCCTCAGCATGCTGCACTGCAGGAAAAACTTGAGTTTTCTATTCCTTCGCATCGCCTTAGATTGATTGAGGAGGGAGCACACTGATCAGCAAGCTGCATTGCTCCACAGAATAACCTCGAGTGCTTGGCTCCTAGCAGCCTTAAGTAGAAATTCGGAGGGATTTCTCAGTCTCTAATGTCAGTGATCCTCTGAGCTCAGCTGGTGATCAAGTACAGATGGTGTTACGCCTTTCTTCCCTGCTAATGATGTCTGGGATAGAAAACTTTGAGATGTGACCCTGGCTATTGTGAAATAGTTAATCCTTCACAAATGTCATTAAGTAGAGTCCAGGTGGTACAGCGCTCATGGAATTCCCTCTTGAGACCGAGCTATCTCCTTTCTTAAGACATCCTGTGAATTAGGGTATCCCTCCTGGTCCGCTGCATGGACTGCCTTGGGTAGCATAAACTGAGAGCATTAACCAGGGAGGTGCAGCCTGCTTCTCTCTGATATTTACACTAGCTGTTTGTGAGTTATCTTCGTATGTTAGTGCATTCTGTGGAGCTCTTAAAACTGAAAGGATGCTTTCAAGTACTTTTTGTGCTCGCTGCTCTGATGGCTGCACATTTTCTCCTGGTTATGAAATGCTGTGCATCTGTTTTAAAGCTGCTCAGAGTAATCTGTCTCCTGCTGCTGGCCAGTGTACAGCTGCTAGCTGAATGTGCTGCGTGTGCTCTGCTATGACCAACAGCGATCGCAGTTACTTAGGAGCAAAAGAAGGACCTGCAATATGTTGAATACATTCTCTTCTTGCAAAGAATTGCACCCTTTTCGAAAGGGGAAAACTGAATTTACAGAGATTGGGCTATATTTAAAAAAGCTTTTTTAAAAATTGTTTTATTTTCTGAGTTTCTGGCAGCCCAGCAGGCGCATGCGTTTTGTCTGATTTTGTTCCCATGTTTTTGAGACATCTCCCTATGTTTTCCCAACTATCTATGGAATATTTCTTTATGGTAAAGAGTTTTCTTGTTTCCCATATGTTAATAAAACTGTGAATAATCCAAGCACTTGCAGGAGATGATTATTATGTAACTAACTACTAACCCATACTGTAATCTTAAATGGTGGAGCACTGGCACAGGTTGCCCAGAGAGGTGGTGGGTGCCCGGTCCCTGGGCATACCTGAGGGCAGGCTAGTGGGGCTCTGAGCACCTGATGGAGGTGGGTGTACCTGTGCATTGCAGGGAGTTGGACCAGGTGGCCTTTATGTGCCCCTTCGAGCTCAAACGATTCTATGAAAATCAGCAATATGTGACTGGAGTCGAACATTCATTTACCAGCAAGCTAACCAAAAGGAAAAGAATGTTAATTTCAGGCTTAACTGACACACCAGCCCAAGTTTTACGCTGGTTTTTTCCATTCTTTTTTCCTAAAATACCTGAAACTTAGCCCTTCTTATGTTACTGAAAGTTGTTCTTGCTATTAAAAGAGCTGTGAATCTCTTTCAGTAACGTTAGAATATTAATTAAACACAGAGCGTGGTTCTGGAAGAGAAAGCAATGATACTCATGGAGCAGTTGTGCAAGAAACAGTACTTTTCCTTCTGATGTCCAATGGCTCACACTTTTTAAAAAGTATTTTGAAATAATAAATGTGCAAGGAGTACAGAATAATGTATTGATTCTGCCCTCTCAGCCCCGAGAGGGTTGACAAACACAGTGAGCTTTATCTGAGTGTCAACAAAATGTAAGGATGGTGTTGAAATCAATAGGTTACTTAACAAATTGGGATGATAACTACCTTCTGTTACATATACAGAGCTTTATAAAGTTTTCAAGAACATGAAGTGTGTTGACAAATTATTCGTGTATTGTTTACTACTATTGTTCTGAGATGGAATATCTGTTTCTTCTTTCAAGTCATAGCATGTAGGAGTCGCTTGCCACTGGAAAAGCAATAGCTGTGCTGAGTGTTGATGTTAATTGATGTATTTGTATTTGTTTTCTGCAGTGGAGAAGAATTAGAATACAACCTGAAAGACCTTAGGCCAGCAACAGATTATCATGTCAGGTGAGTCAGCGGGGGTATGAAGGTCACTTAAATACAGTCTGATCAATTGCGTGGGAGTAAATCATGCAGAAGTTCATTTAGTCCAACCCAACTATAAGGTGTAACTAAAACAGGAGGGAGAAAGCATCTACACTTCTATTGCTGTATGTACGTATTACAGTGCTGGAAGTGCTTGTGTATAAAAATGGGATACCTCAAGCTTGTTCAAAATTTGACTGAAGCAAGTGGTGTTTGGCCACAAGTATTCGCAATTATTGTAACATAGATGTGCTAGAAAACCCAAAGGTACTCCAGAGGTTTGTTTTTTTCATAAACACTCCACGCTTCACAAAGTAAATCTGCTGATTGCAGATCACCTGACCACAGTAACTGCAGCATTTATTCCCTGAAAACAGATTCACTCTGGCTTCTCTTGATATTTTCAGACCATGTTTCTCTTTGATTCTAAGATTGTTTGTCAGACAGTTATTAACACATTCTCAGTTCTGCTCCCTGCTGTTTTTAACACCATCTACTCATGCTGTGTTTTTTAAAGACTTGACTCATGAATTAAGGCTTCAAATTCACATCCTGCTCCCTTACACTCAATATCCTTTAAAAAGTTCCTTTTGCTTCTGTCTATTGTTTCCTTCTCTTTGTCTGGACAAGGGCTATGTTTGGCTTTTTCACATCCAGGCCGCTACTGTTAAGCTTTAAACAAGAAGCACTTCAGAGCAAAGAGAGAAAACAGGCAAACAAAATGCATCTTTCTTCCTCTGATACTATAGCTTCTTTTTCTCCTAAATTACTTTCTGTTGGAGCCTTGAAAGCTTTTCAGGTGTCGCTCAAGTCCCCTAATAACCTTGTCCGAGATGCTCAGGCTCCCTGGCCGGGCAGTAGTTGCAGCCACAGCAGCAGAAGGATGGTGGCAAGGAGGGAGTTGTAGAACATTGCTGAGCTTCCTACAGTGAGCAATTGAGTGTAGTTCTTAAAGCAAGCTTCCAAAACAACGTGGTAGTCCTACAAAGCGCGGTGTTGAGACCTCAAACAATTTCTAAGGGTGTTGGGGGTATTTGCCTCAGATCTTGGCCGGCTTCCAAATCAATTCATGCTGCCTATCTGCCTACCTACAGTTCCCTGTGTTTTCCTGCATGTTTGCCAATTTATAAATCATTTGTGAACAGTTAGCTGTAACTTTTGTTTAAAGAGAATGAGCGACTGCCAAATGTAAAAGTCAGACCTAAAAAGCAGCAGCATGTGTTTGTAGAGGAGGAAACCAGCGTTGAAAAAGCAGACTGCTTTCTATGACAGTTTGCTTGTTCTTTGAAACTGCATTATGTATTAACAGCTATGAAGAAATAAATCTGCTAAGTAAAGAAACGCATGCGACCAGCCGTTACTCAACACGTTGTCCTGGGCCTGCTTAACCTTGGCAGCATCTCCAAGGGCTTCTGTTTTCACGCTGATAAGTGCTGCGTTGGGCCCTGGGCACCTAGAACAGCCTCTCTCACTCTGCAGAGATGCAGGATGTGCGTTCAAATATTACTGTGCTGGTAGTTATAAAGATGATGGCGCGTGCCTTTGTGAGAGCCTCTTTTATGGCTAAGGTGGGTGAAAATGAAGTCTTTAATCACATGAAAGGTTTCTGCTTCAGAAATGTCAGAGCCACCTAATTCCACAACCCTCGTTACCTTCTCTTTGTCTCCCAAGAGCTGACATTCCACCAGGCAGGAAGCAGCAGCAGAGCACTTAGTGACAGGGTCACTCGGGTGCCACCGTAGCTTCCAACTGGCAAAGCCAACAGTGCAGCTTTTCGGCGTCTTGCAGAAGATGCTCCTTAAACTCGTCTTTACATATCTGTGTTTCCCAGTGACGTGCTTGATTCTCAGCCCTGCCTGTTTCCAGCACACATGCACACAGTGTGGCCAGTTGCCAGCTGCAGGGGCAATTAATTAATTGCATTTGTTTTCACTCCTGACTGCTAACAGGTGATCTATAAAACAGCACTAGAGCAGTTCTTGTGAACTTCCTCCTAAGGTTTGATTCTAAGTTGGTGGCCATTGTGCATAAATTACTCTTATCTACTCTAAACAAGTTTAGAAATTGCCCTTTCTCATTCAAATGCACAATAGCTACAGCCAGCCCAGAGGTCATTGTCTGGTCAGGGCTGGAATGTTTTCTGAGTAGAAGACTTCGAGTTTGCACTTTCTTTTGCTTCATGGAAAATGTGAAGGAGAAAAATACCATTAATTTTTCATTATGTGTAAAGGTGCTCAGATATGTTTTGTTTTCCTGTGTTATTTTTGTAACAGTTACACCCCTCTGTGCTGGTGTGTAGACGATTTGCCTGAAATCAAGTTGACTTCTATCAGAGCAATGCTTTTGAGCTGTGTTTATCCCTATTTTTGTGTTTGTGTTAGTTTTAACTCAGAAAGCTCACTAAATATTGGCACTGCAGCTGTGTAGAAGCTTGTGCTTATGGAGGGAGGCCAGCAATTGCCAGCACTGGACATGGCACATGCGAGTCAAGTGTGAACAGGGCATTCACGTTCATCCTATTTAATCATGAGTTCATGCTTGGTTGTCTTCTGAAGAGCATTTCTGCACAGTGTGCAAAATGACACAGTAGCCAATGAAATAAATAATTTCTTGTGGCAGAAAGAAGAGATGATGGTAACTCAGTGGGCAACGGGTGTTGGTGCATAAAATGCTGTAACTCTTCTTCTGTGGATTTTTTTTGGATTCTTGTACCAAGTGAAGCAGATAGCCTCTGTTTTTTGAGAAATCTGTCATTGGTGGACAGTATCATGGATGCTTTGGTAGTCAAGTTGTTAGGGCTGAGGCAGTGCTTTCTAGTCTGGTCAGCAGATGTATAACCCATTTCCATGTGTCCGTTTCCAGGGTGTATGCAACGTACAATTCAGTAAGGGGCTCCTGCTCAGAGCCAGTAAGCTTCACCACTCACAGCTCAGCACCAGAGTGTCCCTTCCCACCCAAGCCCTCGCACAGGACCAAAAGCTCCTTAACCTTACAATGGAAGGTAGGTAATGCTTGGGTCAGAGCGGGCACTCACAAAAACAGAGGAAAATACAGCTTGCCAACATAACTGTAAAACAGAACTGAAAGTGAGACAGTCATTTTTCAGTAAGGGACATGAACTTGCTCTACTCTGACAAATCCCTCCCTGTGCACTGACTTGACTTTTAAAATGTATGTGTTTCATTACATTCCAGCTTCTTCTCGTTAGTCGTTAAGAGGCTGCCAAGCTGTGTGCTTTAGTTTTACTTTAAACTGTAGTTGTATGCCTGGGGGGAGAAAGTAGTTCTCTTATTCCCAAAACTGCCTTTTGTTTGTTTTTGTTCATAGGCGCCCATTGATAATGGCTCAAAGATCACCAGCTACCTTCTAGAGTGGGATGAGGTAAGTAACAACCAGTTGAAATAAATAGGTAAATAAATGGCACTCAGGCTTTACAAGGATTCGCTGAGTAAAGAAACATAATTAAATAGAGGGGAAGCTAGAAGTAGGAAAATGAAATCCTGATTACAGTAGGTAGAGTTGGAAGGGTGAAAGGAGCAGTGGGGAATGCTTATTATTTGGTGTTTTATGCAGAGATGCTATTTGCTGCTTCTGTACTCTTGAAATTCAATTTGTTACTGCTTGCTTAGTGTGCTTAATTCTTTTATTAGCGTTACTTATTATTTAACTGCTTGGATTGAGATATATCTAAGAGGTCTGTTCACGATCACGTCCTTCTGGATGATAAGTGCAGAAGGAAGAACACTGTTCCTGCCTCAGAGGCAACAGGACATAATCATGGAGCCCTCTGTGCAGAAAACGTACTCAAGCTTAACATTATGGTATCCTTTACACAATGACTTTTAGTACTCTTACAGACACTAGGGAAAATTCTGGTTTTCTGTCCCAAAGATGTGTAACTTACAGCATTAGAGACAGCATGTCACTGGGGAGAGGGCCGAAAGCAAGAGATGTGCAGTGCTGCTTGCTGGAAGTGGGTTCTGGTTGCAAGTCCTCCCTCCTTCCCCTGATTCCTTCTTGCCATTGCACAAGTCATGTTTTTGCAGAAAGCATGAGTCAGTGGTTATCATCTTTGAAGGAAAAATGCATTGGTGACAGAAGGCTTGGGCAACACAGGAAAAATAAAATGTGATGAGTCAGGAAGTGAAGAGCGTGGAGGGGTGTGTGGTTGTTCAGTCTGAGAAACATCTCCTGGGGTTTTTAATGTGCTAAAAATAATACTCTAAAGGGAATAGTCTGCTATGAACAGTTCTCCATCATTTCACTAGTAACATGTTCCCAGATCGGTCTGCTGCATGTTTGGCATTTGGAACCACTCGCTGTGCAAACACTTACTGGATGCACTATCACAGCAAGTGGGACCTTCATGATGAGAAACCCGCTGAACTAAAATAAAACAATAATTCCAGAATGGCTGGCTGCCTCTCTCTGCATAATGGAAGGGGAAAGGTTGTCAGTGAAGAAAAAAAAAGTGGAGTGTGAGGTCTGGGAAAGGACATAAAAAAAAACATTTCTCCAAAAGGACAGGCCAGGATAATCCCATTATATGTTCTGTGACATCTTGATTCTGCAGTTTTGATCTCTTGCAAAGCTTCCATTAGCTGGGAAGCCATGGGAACATAACACAGAGGAATGAAGGAGTGGAAGAGGGAAGGGGAGAACGTGAAGATTTGAGGAGAAGGACCAACAGCAGAATGTTAATACAGTGCACATATTTTCAATGTTAATTTTGTCCACATGGTGCCTAGTTGTGTTTTTTATATATAAGAGAATGCTCTTGTCCTTTAAACCTTTTAATACTGAGAACATAACTAGGAAGGTTACTCCTTCTATAACTCTTTTTCTTTCACAGGGCAAAAGTAGCTTGTTTTAGACTAGAGTATGCACTAGTGGCAAAGAATGCAGGAATCCTGATTGCCTTTGTCCATCTGCTTTGATTACCTTGTTTTCTCAGTAACAGTCCTGAAATCTGAGATCCCAGCGGACAGCTGGCCAGCACGGATGAAAGAATGGCAGCCCATGTCATTTGTAAATGCTGTACTCTCTCACTGCGCCACGTAAATTTCAATTAAGCAAATGCCCCAGCTTTGTTACAATGCCACGCTGTGTCCTGCTGAAATCAAGAAGTAAATACGTGGAGGGAGAGGAGAATGCTTGCCAGGCAACAGCAGAAGCTCTGCCAGAGCTCAGCTAGAGCAGCATTCATTAGCTACAGAGCACAGGATAAAATCTAAACACAGGAAAATCGGTGATCGGAAGGAAATTAAATTGCAACTGCAAAGCACAGGGGGTGCTGCATGAGTGGAGAACAAGAAACCTATCCAATAATAAAGTTAGAAAAACACCTTAAGATGGCAGTCTGCATACAAAATGGGACTCTGTAATGAGAGGTAGGGAGAGAGTGAGTTACGAGAAGCAGTGCATCTCACACCTTCCCATGGCTGATGAATTCATAGAATCATAGAATCACCAAGGTTGGAAAAGACCCACAGGATCACCCAGTCCAACCATTCACCCATCACCAATAGTTCTCACTAAACCATGTCCCTCAACACAACACCCAGATGTTCCTTGAACACCTCCAGGGTCGGTGACTCCACCACCTCCCTGGGCAGCCCATTCCAGTGGACTATTGAAGTTTATAGTATCTAAAATGCAGCCAGGATCAGGGATGGCATTGCTTTCCTACTCAGAAAGTAAATGGTTGCTGT
Organism: Pavo muticus; assembly: GCA_016647715.1. Lineage (NCBI taxonomy): Eukaryota > Metazoa > Chordata > Aves > Galliformes > Phasianidae > Pavo > Pavo muticus. The sequence goes on along the minus strand of JACDJE010000089.1, from coordinate 840,751 downwards.
AAAATGATGGCAGAAGCGTGCTGTTGTTTTACAGCCCTAGGGTTGGGTGAGGCTCTAAGTTGGAGGTGGAGGACAGCACTTTACCCTGCATGGCTGCAGGTCAGTTCTAAGTTTTTTCCTGACCTGTGGGGCCTGGAAAATAAAGCAATGGATGGACAAAGCTAATCCTGTTATTTCATCTTTTTTCCTCCCAGTTTGGATTAAATTGTTTGTATGGGCTGTTATCTGTTACTTAGAAAAGGCAAGTTCTTTCTTTCTCTGTTCTAGTGTAGATCTTTGAATTATTGTTGTAAAGCCTTGCTAATACTTAAACTGCCTGAAAAACTGCAAATTGCAGAGGGACCTTCGTTCTGTAACAGAGAGCAAAAGATCAGCAAATAGTTGCTCAGTTAAATTGTGTGCTTGGTAGCAAAGTTTCCATTCACTTCAGGGGTGTTAGGAGCAGCCCCTCTTCTCCAGTAGTTTGGGGTTCCAGGGGATCTGGTTGTGCCCATACCTCGAGTGCTAGGATTGGCACCAGCAGGCTGGCAGCACTCTGTTACAGCAGCAGTTAGGGAAAACTTCATCTTCTGTCTCTTCTTCTGCATTTTCCTTTGATCTTACGAACCTAAACTTGGTGACTTTGAGCCTGGATTCATCATTCAGGGTAAGAAAAGATGGATCTGAATAAGTTGCATTAAAAATGTACTTAACAGAACGTCACTGTAGTGCTGATGCTTTCTCCAAATGCCAGCGTTCATCGAACCTAGCTAACTGCAGTTGCACTGGAAAATGCCCCTGGCGGTGCTGTAAGAATCAGGCCTTTGTTACTAATTAGTTGTGAAATGATCATTCTGTGATTAAGTGGTAGTAAATAAATGTTTCTCTTGTGCATATGGATGGTGAGGATACCCTATTCATTGTCCATAGGACTGTTCCTGAGCCAGGGACAAGGGCCTGCAGTGTGTTCATGCCTTATTTCTGATCCAGAAAGCATTGCGTTTTAATTTGTGCGAGAGAGAGACAGGTTCGTTACCACCTGATTCAGTTCTATATGCATGGAAGTTTATACTCTGATAGACAGAGATCGTTTTGTTCAGCCAAGAAGTCATAAATGTCTTAAGGCCAGCTAGCAGAGATGTGCTGACTTGTACTAGCTGACACTCTGGTCCGTGTGCCCTGGTGGTGGTCCACCAGGGCTGGGTTATGTGGACCTCTGCTCATATGCTTGAGCTCTTGGGTGTGTGTTTGCCCTCCTGCTCTCTAGGTCTGTTTTGTGCCCGTGTCACTGCTATTAGATATGCAAGAGGAGATGTTTGGATAAAACCATTTGCTTTTTATATGCATATTTCAGGGATGTTTCGTAAGTCCTGCTCTGTATTCTCAGTGTTTATATATACAGAAAGTTCAGCCACTTGCAGCAGTGCCTGCACAATAAATGCTTTGCAGAGACATTCAGGTGCGTTTATAATCACCACTGACAGTCTGCGTCACAGCCTGGTGTCAGATTGAGTATCAGTCTGGTGCTTTTTATTGCCAGCATGAACCAAGTGCAGCAGTTACGCTGCCGTGGCCTGGAACAGATTGCCACCGTGCCTCCTGCTTGCAGGTCTGATGCTGGCAGCTTCCCTTCAAGCCCTTTGCAGTGATGATGTGGGAAGGGCTGTGCTCTGCTCCTGCATCCTATCTCCTGCAGTGGCTCATCCCTTCTCACAATGTCTTCTGCAGGGACAGTAGCCAACAAAACTTGCTTAAAATCTCTTAACCATCATCTCGATCAACCCAATCTCCATGAGAAACTTCAGCACTGTTTAAAGTGTGTGTATAGCTTCAAACGGAGCTGAAACAGCAGGCAAACCTTTTAAAATCTCTGTTAATATGCTGTGTTATAGTATTGTGCAAGTCTAATGGATCTGTGGAGCTGAACTGCCCCTGTTTCCTCGGACAGGCCCTGGTGCCAGCACAGCGTGGGCTGTCACTGTGAATAGCAGGCAGCCCAGGCTGGAGAAAGCAGGGCTGGGGAAGTCAGACAGTGGCTGCTCTCCCTCTGAAATTTGTGGATTAGAAATATTTTAGGAAATGATACAGTGTATTTTAAGCAACTTACGAAACATTATTTAGAGGATTAAAAGTTGGATGCTGAATATACAAAGAATAGGGGAAGGATTCTGGGAAAGCTGCAAGGCTCTTGGGTGGCAGCCAGTACCAGCTTGCCAGTTGTGCTTGTCCATAATTATGCCAGCATTAGAGCTTTCATAAATCTTGGGAGGGAAGGAGCAGAGAGACTATTTCCAGGCCATTAATGCCAGAATAATTAGAAATATTGGCCAGCCTATCCAATTAGTGCCAATAGAAGCCGAAATACCAGCCGGTCTGAGTAACTTGAATACCAGTCAGTCTCTGAGTGAGTCTTGGGGAATGTACAATACCAGATCCAGAAGAAAGATATATACTGTCAGAATTTGTATGATGATGAAGTTGAAGATTACGAAGATTACCAAACGTTAAAGTTGGGTTTTAACCCACCAGTCTGACAAAGTGGACTTTCTCTGGTCCATTGCTCCCAGTTCAGGTGCTGTGCTGCAGGTGAGGCTTTCCATGGCTTCCCTTTCCAGCCAGCCATCGCTGCGCTCATTATTCACATGCTTGGCATTTGGTCGCTCTACTTCTCTTGGAGAAAAAGCATAGGGAAGTGATGAAAAAAATACATCCTTAAGCATAAAGTAAAAAGAGATTAAATGTTTCCAAGTGCTTTGAAAACAGTGAAGTCAGGGTGATTTTAAACCATCAAAGAAAAATTAATCGAAGGCCTCTGAATCTACAAGAGAGTGTTTGCATAAGGGAAAAAGTCCTATTCTTATTAGTTCTGCCCTGATTAATGGTTATTTTACTGAAACATGAGATTAGTAACTGGGTTTTGTGTAGGCAGGGTACTGAGCAGGTTGCCGCTGAGCTGGGAAATAGGGAGGCCTCTCCTTTTGTTGAACAGAATTTTTATCACATAACTGTATGCTCAGGGATGTTAGAATTGAAAGAAGTTCCGCCCTTGAATTTAGTTGGGCTGCTCAGTAATGTTGCAGCCAGAGCAGGTGGGTGAAGTTAAAGGAGATCTTCAGTAAAAACAAGTTCTCGAACAGATGCAGAATAGCACTGGGTAAATAAAAGTAAGTTATGGTTATTTGCCGCTGTGCTGAACGTCCCTTCAGTGCCTCCAAACTGTGCAGTGCTGGAGGTCTGCGTGGTTGTTTCTAGTTTGGCAAACATATCTTGGAGATTTACTACGTGTGTTTTGTGGAGCTCTTGCTTCTGTATTGCAACCCGAGTGCGAGGAGGTGGAAGTGGACAGGGGCTGCAGAATGGGCCGGTGAAAAATGTACATCCCGCTTGGGCATTTTGGGAGTCTTTAATGATGAAGTGATATATTGACTGTGGGAGAAGAACGGTGCTTGGGAGGAGGGGCAGAGCCCGAGGAGGCAGCAGCAGGTTGGGCTGTTTGAATATTAACTGCGGTGAGGGGCACCTTTATTGGTAATTGTCCAAAACTAAAAGCTGCAGAGACAAGTGCTGCGCCCGTCCCATGGAGCAGCTGGAGCACAGCGGGCTGACAACGGGCAGCGAGAGCCCTCTGCTGGGATGAAGTGTTCCTGAAGGGCCAATGGAATCTGCTGTGCAGAAATATTGGTTGCAGGGCTCCCAGGATGAATTTCACGCCCAGCTTGTATGCCTTGAGGTTAAGGAATAGGATAAATTGCATTTCAGTTACAGTGACAGAAGCTGTAAATACATCGCATGAAGATAAGAACCCAGGAGGAGGAGGGATCTGACAACAGACTGCATGTAGATGTATTAATTTAGGTAATGTAGCAGTGCTGCCAGTGACTGTTTTACAGAGTTCAGTTTGCTCACTGCTGGTATGAAAGCATCTAAATCTAATAGCATTTAACAGTTCTTAGAATAAGAAACGCCCGGTTTTGTTTCATAGCTATCTGATTACAGACTGTGCTCTTTCTAGGGAAAAAGGAACAGTGGTTTCAGAGAATGCTACTTTGGAAGCCAGAAGCATTGCAAGCTGACTAAGCTGTGTCCAGCTTTGGGTTACACCTTCCGACTCGCAGCTCAGAATGACATCGGTACTAGGTAAGTTAGCCCAGGGTGCACACTGCTTGCAGGAAAAGTAATTGTTACAGAGTTTAGCTTGCAATGAAATCATAAAGGCAGAGTTCTGCTTTGTTTTGTTTTCGTTTTTTCTCCTCCTTATGATTTAAATATCTGATGTTTGGTCCGTTATTAACGCCTCAGTGTACATCACATCTTCCCTGGTGGGGTCGTTGGCCTCCCAGGGAACTGCCAGTGAGCGATGAGGTTGGCCGAGGCAGAGACTTCTTTTGAGGTGTTAAATGGTGTTTTGTGGTCTGTTTCTTATACAAAAAGAATACATCTGTTATGTGAAGTTCCCCCTAGGGAGCTCTGTGAACCAAGAAAAACAAGCAAGAGGAAGTTGAGTTACAGATTTTGAAAGGAATCTTGATGTATTTATTTTCCTATTTTACAGCAAAGGTCCTTTGTCTTTTTTCAGCAGTACAGTCCCTTCCTTCTTTCGGGACTGGCAGGGCTGGCCCCGGAGAGGATGGGCACACCCAAAGGCTTTTCTCTGCCTGTGAGCAGATGGGTTCAAATGAAAGCGGTGAGAAATCAGGCTTATTCCAGCCCTCAGGGACCTCCTGGGGAGGCACTGCACAGCAAGGGCCAGAGTGTACCCAAGGAACATGGTGCTGCAGGGGCTGGGCACTCGTCTGCTCGTGGAAGGGAGAGCAGGCAAGGAAAGGCTGAGCTGTGAAGAAGCTAAACACCCAGTGCTTTTGTATACTCCTTTATTGTCCTCCTTAGCTAAACAGGATCCAGTAATTACTACAAGAAGGAAACATAAACAGCTGACCTATAATGATGTTCTTTGCTGAGGGAGGTTGTTTTGTTGTCCTATCTTCCAAAACACGAAACTCCTAACAGTATGTAACTTCAGAAAGTTACTGTGTTTGTGATCCCATGTTTTCCCTTTGAGATATGCTGGGGCTGTTCATGTTTGCAGAGTCCCCTCACAAGCTTCTTGCAAGATCACCTCCCTCCCTATTTAAATAGCCCTCGGACTGCAGAGAGATGTGAGCTGGAGCTGCTAAGTGTAAAAAGAAGAGTGCTGCTGCTCGATAATGATGTCCTGCATAGTTCACAGTTCGAGAATCTCTTCTCTTTGCCAGATTTTTAAAATATTTTTAGGCCTGCTTCAACTCTCCCCCCCCCTTTTTTTGGTTATATTCTCCTTTTTTCTCATGAGCTTATGAAGACGTGTACTCGTGGTCAGCCGTTGTGTGTTAATCTATGAGATAAGCACCAACAGCACGTGGCTTGTTTTTTATAGGCAGCACTCAAAATTATGGCATGTTAATGTCATCTAACATTTCATATTTTAAGATAATGTTGGCTGTAAGGCCTGTGGATTTATCATCTGAGATGTTTTCTTCTTTGTGTTCAGATGTTGGCTATCGGTGGGTTGTTCTTAAACTGTTTGGACGTTTCAATTCATGTGCTTGTGCTTGTTGTTTTTGAGAAAGAAGACTTGGGAAAAGGAGCTGTGGCTTCTTTGTGTGCATTGCACTCCTGTGATGAACTGACAAAATATGTTGTGCTTTAGAAACAGATTTGAAAATGGCACTCATCTGAGAGTTCTCATGTTGTACTCCTTAAGATCCACCAAACTCCAGCTGCTTTAAATGTCGTTCTCAAATTTCTGTTGTACATACTATAGCCTGCTTGGGTCTTATGGGAGCTGTTCCCACCCTTGTTCAGCACAACAGCCTGCTGCATTGCAAGGCATTGTGTGCTGGGTTTTAGACAAGGTGAGAGCGTGCATCTCTTCTGCTGCAGCTGTTCTGTCTGGTTGCAACCCGAACTGTGTGAAAGAACGACTTCGTTCTCAGCTTTAAATGCAAAGAAATTTGGGCAGGTAAAGTTACTCTCCTCCTGGAGAGGAGGAAGGTATCTGAGTCTGCACTAGGCAGCTCCTGTGTGTTACTGAGTATGCATGGCCATGAATGGATATGTTTTCCTTGCGTTCTTTGGAGGGGATGTCTGAAGTATTGAGGCTGGATTTGCTGAAGCACTTGGCTTTCAGAGATAGAGCTTAAATAAAGCTTTATTCCGAGTTCATTAGAGGTGGAGACTACATCTCAAATTCAGCATGTGGAAATTTAGGAGTCGGGCTTTGTTTGCTGTGTTTTAGTTCCTCCTTGTTAAATCAGATTTACTTCACAGTTAAGAGCAAGTTAATATTTTTGAGGTGTTCAGGTGTTTTTCCAAATGTCATTGCAATGACATTCATAAAAACGACTGTGAGGGCACATAATTCTATGATTCTGTGGCAATCCTGCATTTATTTCTAGTCTTAGTTTTGACATTTCCTTAACTTTGCATGCTCTTTTTTTTCTACTTGGACAATCTTAACAGCATCTAAATTTTTTGAAACTACAGACTATGTGAATACAGCGAGGTTTCTTCGTGGGTTTGTCTTTAAATATTCCTCTCTCTCCTCTTTCCCTGTACAGTGGGTACAGCCAGGAGGTGGTATGCTACACTGCGGGTAATATTCCTCAGACTCCCTCTGCACCAAGGCTTGTTCGAGCTGGCGTTACGTGGGTTGCATTGCAGTGGAATAAAGTAGAAGGATGCACACCAGAAGAAGTGATTTCCTACACCCTGGAAATTCAGGAAGAAGATAATGTAAGTGCTGTGTTACTACAGAGTGTACTGAGCGGCTCAAATTGAGTTTCCATTTATTAGTCCAAGTTTATTGGGAGTATTATGGATTGCTATTTTGAAGGGCTGTTCCAATCAAAGGTTATGTGAGGACTCCTAAAACGTTATATAACAGAAAAAAATATTTTAATAGAATGCCTTTTGAGAGTATGCAGTACTTGGCAGGATACAGATGTGTGATTTGTTCAGTTCCACAGCAGAATTTGGAATCCTTAGCTTAAGAATTAGATGAACTTCTTAGCAAAAATTGTCTGCTGTCATGCGAGTTCCTTTACAAAGCTTCAGGGGAGACCATAACCTGTAAGGCAGCTTGTCCTTAAATAGTCCTTCGTGTTCTGCTGACTGCCGAGGAGTGTGCTTGTTTTCTGTCATCATCTGTCACTTTTATTTCTCTTACATGTGATAAACTGCTGCTACTGCTCTTGCTTTTATTTTACAGCCAAATTATATTATTCAGATCAGTTGCACCATCCTAGACAGAGTGTTACTGTGACCTAGTAGCCTAAAAAAGGCAAACGGAATAAAACCTTGATTGCAAAGCCTCTTTGAAATAGATTCTAGCTGTACGCTAATACAGAGAATGCTTACTGGAAATGTGTCTGTTTCTGTCTGTTTCTCTAGGATAGCGTGTTTCACCCAAAGTACACTGGAGAGGATCAAGCCTGTACTGTGAAGAACCTCAGAAGAAGCACACAGTATAAATTCAGGGTGAATCTTCTTATTTTTGTCACTGCATAGCATTTCCTGCACTGGATGTTTTTTTTCTCCAGGCGCTGTAGGGACCCTTTATTGCCACCTGCTAAGCCGAGCCATCAAATCCAAATTCTCCCCGTGACATCAGGGGTTATTTTATACTGATGGATTAATTCCATTAACTCGTATCACAGCAGTGTTGTAAAACTCACAGTGGGAGCCATCTAGCTATATTCTGGGCTGGCCAAAAATAGGTGATGGACTATTATGGGACTCTAGATAATAGTGAACAAAGAGTAGGGAGGAACTTAATTTATGCAGATCAGTGGCTGTTTCTAGTGAGGTTCCCCCAAAAACAGCTCTGGTATATATTGTTCAGTAATTTTATCAGTGACTTGAAAGCAAAGTTTCATTTCTATTTCTAGCAAGCAGATGGAGAAGGTGAGGGACTTGAGGCTGGGGAAGCAGGGAATCTGAAGTGTCAAAGATCCCAAATGAACAGTTTAAGATGAAGTTTCAGTTCCTGCTTGGGTTAGTGCAGACTTCAGCAGTATAAATAAAGGAATATATAAGTTCCTTATAAGTTATAAATAGGTTGTACTACATTTATATCTCAAAGTGATTCCCTAGAGCTGTTTGTCCATGTCATCTATCTGGTGTTCATGGTAGGATGTCTCAAATTGAAGAACAGTCAGAGAAAGAACCAAGAGATGATTAAATAATTAGAAAAGATGGCAATAAGGAATAAAGAAGCTGAGATGAGGAGGGTAGCAGGTCAATAGGGATGTCCACATCATATCTGGCTTTTCAGTTTAGCAAACTGAAGGGTAAAATTTCTACGTGCAGAAAATTAAGAGCCAGGCAAGTTCAGTGAGAAACAAGGAACTGATACTGGCTTTGATGACTTCTTTAAGGCAAGCATATACAGGCTGGAGAACTTCAGTTTACTTTTTTGGCCTTAAGAATTACAAATTGTTTTCCTTAGAAGCCTCTTTTAGGAGAAGGGGATAGAAATGGCCATTCCTGAGAATAGCAGAGCTCTCCAAGTGGGAAAGTTCCTGCTAGCTTATATTTACTATTAGCAATTACAATAAATATTTTATTACTCACTTCCTTGGCAGCAGATTTATGTCCCAGAGACTCGTATGAGCTAACGCAGCTCTCAGCAGCCACGCAGTGATAGACCATTTGGGGTTTCTTGTATGATCCTGATCTCCTCTGTCTCCTGGCCAAGTCCCCATGTCTTCCCTTAGCAGCATTCTCACTCAAGTCACCAGAAAGTGTTCTTGGGAAGAGAAGAAAGATTTTCATCTGAGAAAGCTGGTGCACATCCTGCTAGTTTCAGGGTCTGTAGATCACACATCGCTTGGTTGCCTGTCATACCACTCTATGTTTTCAATTATTGCTCACTGATACTCTGAAATAATTTGTTTTAAATAATGGTTTGCAATACCTCCAAAGTAATAGTAGCATAGTTGTTATTATCTTCATCTCCTGTGAGTAAATAACCTCAAGCTACCATGTGATTTTCTTTTTTTTTTTAAAAGAAAAGAGAAACAGTAATGCTGTTCCCTTGAACTCACCGTCATCTGTTGCTGGTGAAGAGGTTGGAAAATCAGTGTGGTTTCTGGAGAAATGATGCTGACAATCAGCTGCTATTAACATCCCACACACTATTCTGGGATGTGACATGCTGTTTTCTTTAATGATATGTATCCTGTGCAAAACTGTCACAGCAAACAATGTTAAATTTGTTACCTTTTTTTTTTTTTTTCCAGCTGTTTGCTTCTAATGTGGAAGGAAAAAGTTCTCCAAGTGAAGTTTTGGTCTGCACAACAAGCCCCGACAGGCCAGGACCTCCGACCAGACCCATCATTAAAGGGCCGATAACATCTCATGGCTTTAGTGTGAAGTGGGGTAAGCCACTTTGGTTTGTCACAGGGGATTTGGGGGCAGTCATAATGTTGAATGTTGAATTTAGTTGAAGTTCTGTTAATGCATATTGTAACGTGGGTTTCATACTGCTTCTCAGTACGCAAAGTAGCATATATTTGGAAATCTTACCAGCTTAATTGTGTGAGTATTTTGGAAGATGTATAAAAGCAATTATGCTTTAAGAATCAGAATTGTTGCTTGTTTTTAGCTAATGAACTTGGATTTTTAATCAAGTTGGCATTCAGGCTTTTTTGCCTTCTGTTTCGTGCCTCGTTGCAGATGGATGCTGCTTCTCATTCTGGCTGCTCCCTTCATCAATGGGACAAACATCCATATCTCATCTTTTTCAATGCTTTTTCCATGTGTTCTCTTTGTGGCATCTGTATAAAATATTAGCCAGCCACCTTATTCTGACCCAGTCTGGAAGCTAAATTCTGCTGTCTGCTTCTGCCATGAATTCCTCATTGTAGGTAGCGTGCGGGGAGGTGGTTCGTGAACAAGAAGGAGCAGAATCAGAAACAGTTCCTGTAATCTTTTTTGTTATATTTCACTCCTTATCTTGATTTACTGACAACATCCCTGGTTGTGTTTTGTTGGTTTTTTTTAGATCCTCCACAAGATAACGGCGGTTCAGAAATCCTGAAGTATCTCTTAGAGATTTCTCAAGGAAGTCCGGAAGGTAAACCTGAAACAAGTTTTCATTTCAATCCATTTTGACTGTTGTAAAGAAATACTGACCCTTCTGGCTATTAGTGTGATGCAGAAGTGATTGAAACTGAGTTACAGCCTTAACAGGATTCCTGGGGAAGCTTTGGTTGGTTTTAAGCATGCTCTTTTTCTCCATGACAAGTGGAATTTTATGTTACAGGGCTCGAACCTACTGTTTTATTTTATATTTAATGTTTTAGAAATACATGTATTTGTATGTATTCTTTGTGTGTATTCTTTGTGTGTATGTGTCTAGGTGTATATGTCTTGAAGCAGGAATAATATTCATAGTAATATTAAAATTCATGACTCCAGGAAATAAATCACGTGGAAAACCATGTTAAAGGTGTTCTTTTTGACATGAGTAAACTTGTTGCATTTGTGCTTTTCTGAACCTGGATATATCTAATTTTCTAGCAAATCAATGGGAAGTGGCTTACAGTGGATCAGCTACAGAATATACCTGTACTCACTTGAAACCAGGCACTTTGTACAAACTCCGGGCATGCTGTATCAGCACTGGCGGACACAGTCAGGTAAGTAGAATTTAACAGTAAGGGCCATTTGTTTTTTGTCATTTTTTGGAGATTTATCTGCTATATTTGGTAAATAACCTCTGCTTTTAATAGGTGAGTATTTTCCCCATAGCAGAATAAAGCTACAAGGATTGCAGTTCATTTTGTATTGCAGGCTGCTAAATTTTGGAAGAGTTCTATGTGAATCTGGTGAATTTTAGTCAAAATGCAATTCAGGGTGGTTTGCTTTCCTCAGAACCAACCTTTGGGTATTTACATTTAGTCTAGAAAAAAGCACAGTGTGTGTCTGGTCTGACCACTTGCTTGAGAAATGCCACAGACTCTCATCTGCATAAGCTTGTACTGACTGATGCTATAGTGACTGTAGGGGTGATCAGCTTTCATGTGGCTGAGTTGTTCTTGAAAATTTTAGGTTCCCTTTTCAGCCACTGATTGCTGTCATTTCTTTCCTTAGTTTAAAATTATATTAGTACCTACACTTTCATTCTTCCTGCTTTGATTTTTTTTTATGATTGAGTACATTAGGACTTGATGCTATTTTAGAGACAAGGAAATGTAAAATGAGCCCCACAAAATCAGCCAACATAGTCCCTGTGCTGCAAATTTGAGTAGGCTAATGGAAGAACTCTGCTAGTTGCACTTGTAAGAAACATGCTTGATAGCATTTCCTGCCCTTTGTTGTTTATATAAACTTTTAGAAATAGCTGTTCTAGAAAGTAGTTTTTTTATCACTTTCTACTTGTGGTTTGCTTGGCAGGTGCTAGAAGTACCACAGAGCTAACTTCAGCTCTTTTTCTCTTCCAGTGTTCCGAAAGTTTACCTGTCCGTACGCTAAGTGTTGCACCAGGTCACTGCCGGCCACCAAGAGTTCTGGGGAAGCCAAAGCACAAAGAAGTTCAGCTACAGTGGGGTAAGCCCATAGGAGCTTGTCAATCGAATAGGTTGTTTTCATGGTGCAAAGATCCCTGTAGCAAACAAACACAGACGTGGGAAACAAATTCAGTTTTGCAGAAAGCTGTTATCCCAAGTGAAGCGCGGGGTTTAGATCATTGTACAGAGATTTAAAATCTCATAAATGTTAGCAGTGTGACTAATGAAGTTTGAGAATGGAAGTTGTTTGTATTTTTATGAGGTGTTTGTGAGGCTTTGCCAGAAATCCCATGTGTAAGTGGTAGTTATGGAGTGTACGTGACCCTCGCTACCCTGTGTCCAACAACAGCCAAGCAGCCAAGATTAGGTCAGGCAGACCCCCATACCACGTGCCTCCTAAATTATCTTTGACCCAGAGGGAATGTTTTCAGTCCCATTCTTTGTGCTGGGGCGAAAAACAGCTCTTCAGGAGAGGAACTACTTTGTTCTGCTTAAAAAGTAGCTGGGCACCTTCTGGTCCTGAACACAGTTCACCAGGGTTGAAGGTCATGGCCCTGGGAGGAGCTGCTGATCTTCCACGTTGCAGTCTGACCTGGTGAATGTTTAAGGTTACAAGTAATTAATTTATGCTGATTGTGCGTGTGGTGGAGATATTGCAGGTAAGGCAGCTATTAAAGATGGAAATTGTTGCTGATATGTATCCATATATTGTGTGTGTGTGATAAATAATTGATATGTGAAATAAAAAATCTTTCTGGCGTATGCCTTTATGTTATTAATGGATGACATGTTTATGTTTTAGATGTCCCTACATCAGACAGTGGCTGTCCCATCTCCGAGTACAGTGTAGAAATGACAGAACCAGAAGAGGTTGTTTCTGAAGTGTACCACGGTCCTGATCTGGAGTGCACAGTCAGCAACCTTCTCCCAGGAGCAACGTATCGGTTCAGAGTGAGAGCTCTGAACGATGGCGGGGTATGTGCAGTGTGCTGGACCATAGCTTGGCTTTTTCTCACTGGAGGTGGTAAATTGCCAGAGAGGCAAATGACCATCCAGGACTGTGTATTAGTGCTGATAGTCAAAGATGTGCGGTTCTGGACAGTGACTGCATTAGTGCTGATGATCAGAAAGACAAAGGCGAGATGGGCAGGAGAAAATAAAGTGAAAAGTGCTTAAAAGAACTTTTGAAGTTGAGCTGTGGTTTTGAATCTAGCTCTTCTGAATTAAGATTTCAGATACTTACATGGCTTGGCTGGCCCAAGTCAGCTGGACCAAAACACAAGATCCCTGCTAACAGTCTTATCTTCTTACAAGAATGTATCTCTTTACTCTTATTCTACTGATCCTTTCTGCTATTTCAAATCTTAACTGTGTAAAAACGATGAATTTCACTTAGGTATTGATATACTCTGAGGAAAACTTGTTTGTTTATCATTTCCTTGTAAGATTACATCTTCCTAAGGACATACCAAATAGCCTTTCTCTGTCCTGTAATGTAAAGAAACAGCCAGAGTAAATATGTGAGATTCCTTTGTAGTGTACATTTTGTAATTCAGACGAAGCAATGAATGTTAGCCTTCCTTGCTACAGAGATACTGACAGGTGCCCATTGAGAGGCTGTCTGGAACAAAAATTTTAGTGTTGTTCAGCCTTCATAATGGTTCATTTTTCCATACTTATTAGTATTCCATTCCAAAATATTAAGTATCAGTGTTTTTCCTTTAATTGCTGATATGTAATGTTCCTTTGTTCTGGAGAATGGTTTCTAATTAGCTTGGGGATGTACCGAACAAAATTTATTATCCCACTCACACAGCCCCAGCTCTCCTGTGCTTGTGCTGCTGGCTGAAGCCAGCTTTCCTGGCTGCTGAAATTTGTTTTTTCTTTTGCTGGTTCTTTTACCAAAGGCTCAAATCTCTGAGCAGTTGGCTGAGCTGCCCACAGAGGCCTCCACGGCCGCTGGGTGAGGTGGCACTTGGTGACATGCTGCTGCTATACGCCCAGACTGCAGCTCCATCGTATGCCATCCTTTTGCATTTAACACGTGGCAGGCATTTTATACATAAGAAGCTGGATTTCACCTCCACTGTGTTGTTATGCTCCTCCTCACAGCCATGAGAGAAAGCCAGGCTATGGTATAGATGTGGGAATACCTTGAAGTAAGGTAGAAGGAAACAAACTGCTTTTCAGCTTTCTGTTGCTGAGCACACATTCCTACTCTTTGGTATATTGGAAGTGGCTTTGGCTTTCACAGGCAGTCATGATGGCACAGGAGGATGTCCTGGAGCAGCCAAAGTGCAGTCTGCTGATACCTAAGCATTCCTCATATTATAACCTCTCAGTAATTCACATGGTCTAATGCTATGCTTCGATACTTAGCACTGAGTACTGGAAGCCTAGTTTATCTTTCAGATAGTTTATTGCATTGAAAAAATTCCTATGTGGTGTTCTTGAAAAGCCTTTGTGGAATGTGAGATGTGTGTATGTTATGTATTGATGTGCAAACACCTCGTTCCTCTCTAGTACGGGCCGTACTCAGAAGCTACAGAAGTCACCACGGCAGCTGGACCACCTGGCCAGTGCAGAGCACCTTCCCTGTCCTTCCTTTCCGACACACTTGTACTTGTAAGCTGGGAGGTAGGTCACGTGTCCTTGTTTCATTTCTGTTTTCCTTATCCAAACTGATGTTGTTACTGCACACTTGAAAAGTAGCTGGTTTAGAACAACTTTTGCAGTAAAATTAGATGCAGAAACTCTTCTATTATCAAAAGCCATCTTTTCTTCTTTTTAAAGAATTGCATAAAGTTGATCTTGAGCCATCTGGACCAGCATTCAGCCACAGGACATCCTACACTAATGTCACATGGTAGTGTTGGTCTGTCTGAAGTGAGCTCTGTGAACTTTTAGCATGTCAGAAAGTCCTGAGGGGGAATTATGAAGGCAAATATTTTATTTTGAGTGAAGGTGGAGTCTCTGATATGAGATGAACTCAGCACAAATGCATACAATTTAGCTCTTCCTCAAAGACTATTTGTCTCTTCCCCAAATATTTACTTTTATTTTAGTCTGTATGCATTCCTTCTCCATGCTTCACCATCTTAGACTTTGGATCCTTTAAGTAAGTCTTAGCTGAAACACAGAAGTGTTGATTGGTGTCATTAAAAATATTATGTAATTAAGGCAGACAGGAAAGATGTTGTCATAAGCAGTGTGATGTGGAACAGTGGGGCTGTAATTCTGCCACAGGCTTTCTTGGAACACCCAACAGCTGTTCAGCTATGCAGCTTGCCTTGCCCTCCACAAAAGGCTACCTCTGCTGAGGAGGAAGTTACTGATGTTCATGAGTTTCTGTGTGGACATTAATGTACCCAGGTCCTCCTTTCCTGTCCCATTCTTTGTGCATTAGCTTGATGGCTGACTTGCATTGAAAACCTCAGATGAGCTGCCACGATTGTTGAGGTTGATCTTTTCTCAGTAACGTGAATAACTGCTTCAGGCTCGAAGGCCATCTCTTCCAGAGATGTTTTGATTGACTAGATTGATGCTTTTTTGCATTCTCCACAGCTGTGCATCTGCCAAGCCAGTGGAGAGACAATTTATTACTGAGTGTTGTGATGAAAAGTGAAGTAGCTGCATATGCTCTCATTTCTGTCTATTTCTTTCAGGTAAATATTGTGCAGAACT
This sequence comes from Pavo muticus, assembly GCA_016647715.1. Taxonomy (NCBI): domain Eukaryota; kingdom Metazoa; phylum Chordata; class Aves; order Galliformes; family Phasianidae; genus Pavo; species Pavo muticus. The sequence goes on along the minus strand of JACDJE010000089.1, from coordinate 825,539 downwards.
AGACTGTCTCAGTAACCTACTAGGGGAACACTAATTCAGGGCATTTCAAATTGCACCAGTAGTAGTGCCATTAATTTCAAAATAAGAGGGTTTTCTCAGGTTGTTTCTTTCTTACCCAGTGAAACACAAAGATGTGCAATGCTCGTTTCTAAATCAAATGATATAAATATTTGTGTTGCAGAGTCCTGAGTGTTCTGGTGCTGACATCTCTGAATACAGATTAGAGTGGGGAGAAGATGAGGAATCTCTGCAACTTGCATATAATGGCACAGATACCTGTTTCGAAATAAGTGAGCTGTCGGCAGCAGCGCAGTACTGCTGTAGGCTACAGGTATGGAAGCTGCATGTTTTTACACTCATTGCTACCTACGATGTAATCATGGTTACCTTCTGCTATGTTTTGGTTTTTTTTCCTAGGTAGACTCTATGAAGTTGTATGTTTTGAAGGTCAGGTGCAACCTTCATTTACTCTAAATAATGCAGGCTGCTGTAATATGGTTTAGATTCATAGAATCATAGAATCACAGAATCACTAAGGTTGGAAAAGACCCACAGGATCATCCAGTCCAACCTTTCACCCATCACCAGTGGTTCTCGCTAAACCTTGTCCCTCATCACAACATCCAAACGTTCTTTGAACACCTCCAGGGTCGGTGACTCCACCACCTCTCTGGGCAGCCCATTCCAGTGCATGACCACCCTTTCAGAGTAGTAGTATCTCCTAATGTCCAGCCTGAACCTTCCCTGGCGCAGCTTGAAGCCATTCCCTCTAGTCCTATCACTGTCACACGAGAGAAGAGGCCGACCCCCAGCTCACTACAACCTCCCTTCAGGTAGTTATAGAGAGCAATAAGGTCTCCCCTGAGCCTCCTCTTCTCCAGACTGAACAGTCCCAGCTCCCTCAGCTGCTCCTCGTAAGCCCTGTGCTCCAGACCCCTTACCAGCTTTGTTGCCCTTCTCTGAACACGCTCCCGGGCCTTGATGTCTTTCTTACAGCGAGGGGCCCAAAACTGGACACAGTACTCAAGGTGCAGCCTCACCAGTGCTGAGTACAGAATGCTATTCAAGTGATAGACAAGTTATTCCAACAAGAGAGTTGGAATAACTTGTAGCTTGCATGTCTAATGTTCTTAATTTCCAGTGAATGAGACTTTTAACAACTACCTCATGCTCTGATGGTAAAACAAAATGAGAATGTTCTAAAAAACAACTTTTTGGTAATATGTAAACATTTACCTCCCAAGTGGATGTTGAAGATTCCCTAGCTTAAACAATAAACTCCAGCATCTGTTTCATTTATCAAATAAAGCAGCTGAGTAGATTCTTATGCACATAGATGGTTGTAGCTGCCAACAGGCAAGTCCTCATCTTTACCATTTTCTCTTATATCTGCGAGGTTATGTCTGCTCTTTTCTCCCTTATGTCCACTGAAAAATAAATGCAAAGCAAAGAGAAAGTAAAGTAAAAATAATTTTGCATGAGATTCTGTTCCAGAAGTTCTGTTTGTACGGCAAGATAGACTATCACCAGTAAAACCACCCGAAGGTTCATGCCCCCACCCAGCTGGCATGAGGACCACCCAGGGCCTTTCCTTTGATCAGGGGCAGCACGCTTCTGTCAAGTGTTTCCTTCTCAGCTTTTTTTTTAACAGGACATTGAGTTTTTTGTACTGAGTAGCTTTCGAGCAGTTGGTCAACAGCCAAAGAGCGAAGGCCCCACACCTCCAAGTATGCTCAGCTGTGCTTAGTGACTTTGTTGTAAGTGCCCTATACCTTGCTCCAGCAGCGCTGGAAAAAAGTTGTTGAATGAGCACGTATGGGTGGCTTGGAAGTCTGAGCCCAAAGGTGCATCTGTTTGCTCAAGAAGGAAGGTATTCAGAACCCAATGAGCAGGGAGGTGACCGTGAGAGCCCTTCTGTGGTGAATGGTGGGGAACTCAGAGATTTTGATGTTAAAAATGGAAACAGACAGCAGTATGGGGTTGATTTCAAGCAAACATTATTTTTACATTTTGTGCCACAGAAATGTTGCACGCATCCACCTTGGTTTTGACACAGCCAATGTAATTTCTTCCATAGATGGAAGTGAAATGAAATGCCCAACAGAACTAAGAGATGTTATTGAAATCTATCGGTGACCCATGCATTGCTTTCTAGAGGGCTTCATCCTGTAGACAGTCTGTTATATGGAGATGCATGTCTGAGAAACCACAACGTACGATACGCTGCAGCATTTAAGCAATTACATGAAAATTAATGAGGTATGCGTTGCAGACAAAGGAGAGTCGAATTGTATCAGAAATCTCTTTTTTTAATGGTGAGAATAATAGTTCTTTTTCGTGTCTCTTAGCAGCTCTAGCAAAAAATATTTCTGTCACTTTATCAAAATAAAGATTTCCCAGACTACTTTTATTCAGTCTTCTAATAGACACGCAACGCTGCTATCTCAATCTACAGTAACCCAATATAAAGAGAGAATTGAGGAATCAGGCATATGTATCTTGAGGGCAGACAATTTGTCTTTACTGTTGCTCAACTTTTTTTCCTGTAATGAATATTCCTGAAAACAATTGTGGCATCTGCAGAGGGAAATATTATGTCATTTGGGTGGGGGGAGGCATCTAGGAAGCAAAGAAGAATGAAATTCCCATCAGTTATGGTGATGAGGTTGTCTAATAAAGCAGTTAAAAGCACCACTAAAAATAAATTGCTTGGAGCAAGATACAGATTGCCAAACACTGGTTTAGAGGCAGACCACAAAACAAGGCTCACTTTTAACAGTTCTAAGAGCGCTTTGCTCAGTAGAAGATGTCCCTGGAGCGGGATTTGTTTTGAAGGGCTTTTTAAGGGCTGACAAATCTAACTTTATTATGTTTCTTCAATTGAATAAAACGCCTCCTGGAAAAACAGAGCGTGGCTTTGTATTTGTACTATGCATAGCAGAAAAAAAATAGTCACTATAGTCCAGCATAGGCAAGGAACCAAACAAGTGTTTGACGCGTCCTTTCCTTGCCATCATAGTCCTACTGGCAAGATTGTAAGCACAGGCTTTCCAGCTTAATTGTCATCTGTTCGGAGAATCAGCTCACTTCCCCAGGTGCTAAGGAAGTATGGGTGGTGGACAATACTTTAAAACACCAAAAGCTGTTTCTGAAGGGCTGCACCTTCTGCTGTAGCACAGCTGGAGAAAGGCACGAGTGACCTGCCACTCAGCTTTGGGCCTAGTTTGAGTCGCAAGTTGTAGTAAGTATGTCCCAAGGTCCCCTCCAGCCTGAATGGCTCTGTGATTCTTTGCACAGGAGTGAGAAGGTAACAGTGCAGCATACGCAGCACTAGCACTGGCTGAGAGTCAACCGTTAGTAAAACAGGCCTGTACAATTGCGTGTTTTCAAGCTTGCAAAGATATCAGCCTCTAATTAACGAGCAGAAAAGGGCCAGAGTTTGAACCTTACTTTCTACTGGGGTCCTAGATCTGTGAATCGAGATGAGAAGCTTGGTAATTGTTTGGTTGCCTGTCTAGTGGAAAATATTGAGCTATGTACTTTGGTGGTTGCTTGCTAGTGACCTGTGACTTCTGGGGAAATCTGAGTCATAGGCTTAGTGCCATGCTGAGCTTGTATCTTCTTATACCAGAAACTTTTAGCATCCAATTAACTGTTCGCTGTCTGAGCTAGGAACCTGTGTAACTCACAGCAAGTCAAATGCCCCTTACATTTAGGGATACTGTACTTGCATAAAGCATGTTATGTTCTATTCTGCAGAAACTGAGGTTTTTTTGCAGAACAACTTGATAATTTCAGTTAACCAGTTTGCTGGGTGCCATGATGTCACCTGTCACTGGCAGCACATTGACTCTGAGTTACCTCTTACTAAACCAAGTTTGCTGCTGATGAAAAGGTTACTGTTAAGTTTGATTAAATGTATTCTCCAGTTTTCCTGAGTGACACTCCGAGTAACTGAGGAAGATATTAATTTCCCTAATCCAGGTAGAGGGTATGAATCATCCTTTGGAGAATTAGCCAGCGATGCATCCTCTCTGAGGAATCCATGGAGCTGTTCCAGGCTGCACAGTTTGTGATTAAAAACTTGATAGGCATGTGAAAGAACGTTTATTCTATACGTTGTTATTGTTCCACACAGGCTGTCAACCAGGCAGGAGCTGGACCCTACAGTGAACTGGTAACCTGCAGGATCCCCGCGTCTGTACCCGACGCAGTCTCTACCCTATTTGTGCTGGAGGATGAGCACGTGGATGCCTGTCAGCCCTCACCCTCTGTGTGCCTTGCATTGAACTGGGAGGAGCCATGCAATAACGGAGCTGAGATTACTTCATACAACATTGACCTTGGTGACATCAGCATTCCTGTAGGAAATGTTACGAGTTACGTTATTCATGATTTGCTTCCAGAAACCTCATACCGGTGAGTACAGTTTTTGCTGTGGTATACATTCAGGATGAGGTTACGTGGTTTAATTTTACATGGAAAATGTTTATGGCACGTAGAGGGAGTAAAAAAAATAAGTGAGCCTAGAAATCTGCAGTAACTGCTTTATGGAACAGATTGCAGTACTTCAGGTTCAAATACTGCACTCCCCCACCTTCCTCGTTCTTCTTTCTCTTCTACTGCTATCTCTGACCTCTCCTTCTTTTCCAGTTGCTCTGCTGCAGTAAGGATGCTGGTAGGTAAAATAATTCCAAAAATTATAGAGAACTAAAATTAAAGTGCAACTTCTCTCTCTTTTTCTTTCTTCTCCAAATTCTTATCAGTACTGCTACAAGGGTTTATTATTAAATATATTGATCTCTGTGAAGGAGTTGGCACACAGGTAACTTTTATTTATGTAGCTCTAGCTATTTTTCTTACTGGAAGATGGAAACTAATTAAAAGATAATCTGAGTTTAAAACCGTTTCTTGATAACAGTTCAGATTCTAAATTTCTAAGTGACATTGCAAAAATGTCATTATTGGCTTAATGCTTAAGTTTATGTGTTTTTTTTCCCCAGTGTTAACTAAAATTAAAAACTAAAGAAGGTTCTGTGCAGGCAATGAACAGCAGCACCACAGCAGAAGATGTGATGAGAGGAATTCTGGTTTAAGTACTGTTCTAATGAAGCCTGAAATCTGATTGCACAGCTGTAAAATTAGATATGGCACAGAACTACTGTAACACTTATTTGTTCTTTGTATGCAGCATCAAAATCCTACAGATCTTGTAGGATTCATATAAAAACTCCTGTTCTCAAATTTTACCATGTATTCAAGAAAGAGACCTTGTAGCAAATACATGAATATTCATACTAGAAGTTACTTAACAAAGAAGCAGACTTCCATTGCTTATGGTGCCCAGTGCCGTGTATCCTGATCTTTGCCTACAGTATCTGGGTTTTAAAAACATGTTGTAAAACAATAAAAAAGTAGGTTTATTTTTAAAAAAGAATTCCTCTGGCAGTCTGAATCATATAAATCCAGGAAATGCAACTGCACCGTTGTTGTCTGCTGTTCTTCAGTGGTTTGTGACTGATCCTTTTTGACAAAGGCAGAAAAGAAGCGTGTTCTCATCTTCAGCTGTGTTTATTGCAGCATGAAGCCTCCTGTTACTTCCTCATGTTGACCCCTCTTCTGTGCCAGCAAAGTGTTGCTGCATCATTCCTGACTGGGAAAACTGGTCTTAGTGAAAACTATCCGTGTTTTTTGACCTTGTAAGTTGGTTGGAGAAAAAGAGAGTGTAAAAGAGGAGATATCTTTTCAAGCCTATATGCTGGCCTAGGCAAGCTACAGGTGTTTGTGAATATATAGCACATGAGCAAAGCTGCAGAACAGTTTGAACCAGTTCAGGTTGCTGTTGCCGTGCTTCTGACCTCCCTCCACCTCCGTGTTCTCCCACTTCTCTTTCTCTCTACTCTGGTGCTCTTGGGTCTTACTCTAAGCCAGACTAGAGAACTCAACTTTCTGAAGATCAATTGAAAACATAATGCAGGTAGCAAGAAGCTGAACAGTTTGTTTATTGACTGGATACCCAGCTGTGCAGCTTCTTTAGGCATTGTCTTTGGTAGTACGTCTTGTACTACCTGGTTTCTCCTCGTATGTTCAGTCAAGAGTCAAAACTGCTTTGAGCATTCATCACAGAGGCCTTTGTCCTTCAGTCCCTTCTTTAGCTGGTTCCTAGTTGTCTATAGCTTTGTTTTGGATACCCGCCTTGTCTCCAAAGCCTGGAAACAGAGGTACAGAATGAAGTGATGGACGGGACATTACTCTGCTTTCTAATCAGGATGCAGTCCCTGAAGCTCTTAGTCGTGCTGCTGTAAAAATATTGTTGTGCTGAGATCATACTGGATTGTTTTATTTTTTGCATTCTTGTTTCTTTAATTTGTAAAAAACACTATATTAAATTACTTATTTGTAGTCGGGGAGTCTGGCTGTCTCTGATCCAAATGAAAATGCTGAAGCGTGAGCATTAAGTCTGCAACTGTTCTAAATATTGTTGTAAGACTGAGTTCCTACAAAGAAAGAAAATGTTGTGTGAAAAGCACAAGCTAGTAAGTGACTAATCAGAAGTAATACTATATGAAAGCTCTTATTTTTTAAATAAAACAAGAGAAACACTGTCTCAATTCTTACATCTCACGTCTGCCAGAGAAGACAAGGGTCAAATCCAGTTGCACCTTATGCAGCACAATCAATAGCACAAAAAGACTTCTGTGGTAACTGGGATATGTATGTCAAAGTATTTTTTTTGCTACTGATTGACACCATGTATTTCCTTTCAATGCATTTGTCAGGCTGTTTTCTGGAAGATGTTGGGTTGGGGATTTCAGCCCTCCCTGCTTTAATCAGGGGATGTTCAGAACTTCACTGATCTCATTCTCTTCATTTCTTCACCAGTAGTTTTTCTTTTCGTGTCAGTTTTGTTTGACTTAACTCTTTGCTCTCTCAAGTGTTTATTCCCTGCTGTGTCTAAAAGCAGTGAATGTGTTTTCTTCCAGGTTTTGTTTTTGTTAGACTAAACAAGCTCAGCACTACTGGTTTTGAGACTATGAAATCTCTTGACAAAGTTTCAACAGAAGCTGAAGGTATCCAAGGGCTTATTTGCTTGATTGCCTTGGAATTCCACTGTCAATGTTTTGTTTGTGAGAACACTGAACTTGAAAAGCAAATGTTGGTTATTTTGAATCCACCAAATCAGTAATCAGAAAGGAGCGTGGTTTTGAACAACACTGTGATTCAGGCAGTAGGCCCTCATGTGTCTGCCCCGATGGGCTTGTTGGCTTGGGTCTGATGTTGCCCTGCTGCGTCCATCTGGTGGGACGGCCACCCATGTGTGACTCAAATACGTGCAGAGCAAGCTCGGGGCTCTTTGCAGATGTCGTTTGAAGCTGGCAAGTTTGATGGTTTCTCTGCCTTGGCAGCATATCCTGCCAGCACAATACAAGAAAGATTTGCATCCTAAAACATATTCAAAGCATGAGGAACTGGGGCATGCCTCTGCCACACAGCTAGTGGATAGGCTGGGGCTGGTTTCACGAGGACTCGTCCAGTGTCAGGCACCAGCACTGCTTTTGCAATAAGCAGATGCCTCCCAGAAGCACTCTATAAATGTCACTGCTGTAAGCCAGCCAGCTGCAGGAACATACCCCAGTTCTGCAGTCTTTCCATGTTATTAACGTAGCCTTGGAGCTCTGGAAGCTGTGATTACAGCATAATAAAGGTAGGACTGGTTTTCTGTGAACTGATCAAACTAGAAGTGAGTAAATAAATACTCCACAATAAATAAGTATTTGCCAGTAATAGAAATGTCAATTTTCTGTTACACTCTGTTCCCAGGCTTTGCTCTACACTTTCTATAGTTAATTGTGCAGCACCATTAGGACACTTCACTGTAGAACAGGGATTTTTTTCTTAAGAACGCTTCTTTTGCTCTGAAGTTACATAGTTTGCAGAGACAGATAAGCCCCATTAAATTTTAATAGCAATACATATTTCTAATTTGGTTTAGGAATACAAATTCCAGACATTTTTAATTTCTAAACTGTATGAAGGGAAAGACCTTCCAGCATGCAAAGAGAAGAATGCACATGGATGCTCAAGTTAGCAATGCCCCAGTGAGTTATAAAACAAAATCCGTGCTTTGAAGTATAAAGGTAAGTCTTGCTCCATCTCCAGAAGAGCGCAGTGTGAGGGACCTGTGGGGCTGGCTGGTAAGATTGCTGTCCCTTACATTCAGGCTGATGGCAAGAGGGGACCGAGCTGCGTCTCCCCTCTTTTGTGAAGTCTGTGGTGTTTTAAATCTGCAGGTTTTCACACGGGCATGTATTGCAGCTTGTGGCATTCTGCTTATGGGAACTGGTGAATGAAACTCTTCACATGTCAGACTCCGTAAGATTAATTCAGAGATGACTTCTGAGTTTGCTGGAATACATTACGAAGGATTTTCTGACCGAGCTGAAAATAACCTCATCTTCAGTGTGTTTATTTTCCTCTGTCGAGGAGCCTATAATGGTCTGCTAAGGGTCCTTTAATGGTTTCTAAATTTACTTAGTTCGATGTATTTATTTTTACTGTTTAGAAGATGCAGTGGGGAAATGTGGGAATGAATATATAGGGTTGAGGCCTGCAGAGTGACAGCTGACAAAGAATTTTTATGGTGACATAATCAGCAGAAATGGGCTGACCACATCCAGCCCTGGTAGAAGGAAATAAATCAGTTATTGCTTTCCCTTTATCATCATTCATCAGATGCCTTTCTTTATTTCATTTTATTGTCACTGGTCTCACTGTGCCCCTGTGTCAGAAGGATGGGTGATGAATGCCCATTTGTGTGCATCAGATGGCGGGAGCAGGGCCACCAGGAGCTCCATGCAGCCCATGAAAGCAACCACATGTGAGAGAAGAGGCACATTTTTACCCTGTGCAAATACCTGGCAAAGGGTGGATCAGCAAATGGAGCCATATGTTTGTGCACACACCATAAAAGCACGTTGCCAGCCCGTGTGTAAGAAGTGTGGTGTGAAATCTGAGAGAGCTTTGTTTCAGTCACTCCTTGTTTTCAGATGTGCTAATTGCTGTTGGGAGGAGTTAGTTGTGATGCTTGAGGACAGGTGAGGTGGTGGTGGGTAATGCAAAGTAAAGCAGAGGGTGTTGGTGTAAGCGGTCTGTGTTTTGTATGTTGCTCTTACTGTTTTTGTGCGTGTGCTAACAGGTGGCTTGCCAGAATCCAGTGAAAATTCAGGCAATTGTCACTCTTTTTTTACTGGAAAGTCTATTAACTATTAACGTAATGACTTCTTGATCTGAAGCAAGCCAGTAACATCTTATGAAAATAAATTCAATGTCTGTATATTAACTACACTTCTGAAGATATTAGAGAAGTCTTTGTTCTTTTTCCTGCAACTACTTGCGTGTAGCACTTGAAGGGGAGGCTCCCAGTAGACCCTTCTTCCTGCTGTTTTCTTCCTGGAGGAGGAAGTCGCCTCTGTATAGCATCATAGGGTGGTCAGGACCTATTTCCTGAAACTAAAAGAAGGATTAAATGGAAAATGCAGCTCAACGCTTTTTGTGCCTAGGCAGCCAAGGGACTGTTTGCCCTGGTAAATGGCCTGATCAATAAGCTAAAGCTTAACCACGTGGCCATGTGAACACTGTGCGCAATTATTTCTACTGCCTAATTAATAGATGAGACTGTATTTGTTTGCAGTATGTTTGTTTATCATTTAACTCTTTTTTTTGGTTTTGAAATTGCAGACAATATGGGGTTTGGGTTTTTTTTATTTGAGAATCTTGTTCTCTGGAGGATTCTTCTCACTTCTTTAATGCTACATAACCCTTTTCTAATAGCAGAGCTAGAGACTTGCTTTTCAAAGCAAAGTAATTTCTCATCTATTATATATGCAAACTTAATCACTTCATATACTTTAATGAAAGTAAATAGCTATGCCAACCGAAGATGTTTCTATTGATCTTCTGTTCTCTCTGAAGCAGGCTGTGTATTGGCTTACCAGATTCTGCCCTTCTCCCTTCTCCCCTTACTTCCTTCCCAAGGGAGTTCCTGGCTTCTTGGTGGCTGACACTTTTGAGAAGAAGCATTGCATCTTGCAGAGTCTTTTCCCATGAGAAAATGCAGGGTTGCAGTACATAGAATTTCCAAAGTAAATGGCATCTTTCCGGTGATCTAAAGTTGATGTACTGTCTAAAACTGTAGTTTGCCCAGCCTCTATTCTCTAATTCTCTCTGTGATGTGGCAACCTTTTGAAACCTGTCAGGCTCACCTGTACCAATATTTCTACTTACACAGAATCTCACATCTAATAAGGCATCAAAGCTCTTCCCAAATGCATATTTCACATTTTTGTTTTGATGTTGCTGTTGACATTACCATAGTAGAATACTACCACTCTTCACTCGTTCCTATAACAGATTCTCATTGTGCAAATTATTAAACTGAAGTGCAGACAGACAAGAGAGTGACAAAGCAGCACAAGCTGAGATACCTACATCAGGCTACAACCCGCAGAGGGGTTGTGATTCAAACCTTCCAGGGTTAGCTCTTCCAAGTAGTCTTCAGTGTGCGCCAACAGCATGCTTTGAGATGTGCTGAAATAATGCTGTTCTTAACTCATCAAAGGTATTTACCAGTATGGAGAGAGGATGCATGGCAATTATGCCCATGCTGACTGCTATCAGCTTTTGAGATTGCTTGGGTAGATCCTTCTGCCTCTGTCTTACTGCTTTTCTTCATATCTTCACTGCTGCACTTGAGACTTTTGTACACCAAGAACCCTGTGAAAACACTTCATTTAACACTCACCTTTTTGTTCATTTTAGGATCAGGATCCAGGCTGTCAATGAAATTGGAGCTGGACCATTTAGCCACTTTATTAAAGCAAAAACCAGGCCATTACCACCCTTACCTCCTCGGCTGGAGTGTGCTGCAGCAGGTCCTCAGAGCCTGAAGCTGAAATGGGGGGACAGCAGTTCCAAGCTTCATGCTACCGATGACATGGTCTACATCTTACAGATTGAAGACAGAAACAAAAGGTAAGAGATCTGATTCATCTTGTTGTGCTAATGAAGAATGAATTCTGGCTCATGATAAAGCAGTTTTGAATCACAGTAAGAGAAACGTTGTTTTCCTAATTACTTGATGCTATGAATGTATACAAAATGTTGTTTCAGTAGGGGCTCTGAGCCTGTAGTCTAATGAAGCGAAATTCATAACAAAGCTGTCAGTTACTGCAGAACAACTGCAGTCTTTGCTGCACTGTGAAATTCTAGCAAACTACTGGCTCCTCTGCCAGCAAAAATTGTTACCTAATTTTATGATCACACTGATTTTCCCTTTGGAATATGCAAAGCAAAGACATTGCACACAGTGTGCGTGTTAGTAAAAGAACTGGTCACAGAGTCAGAAGTCTAGGAAAAGCAAAACAAGAACTGGAAAAGGTTTTTTTGAGCAGAGCGTGATGGTTGGGATTTTAGATCTATCATATTTTGGATCTTTTGGAAAAAATGAACTTGGCATCAGCTTGGAAGCAACACAGTAATAATAAAAGAAGAATGCTGAAGAGCTTATCTACTGTGTTTCGCTTCCCTAAAGTTTTCCTCAAAGCCATAAGAGCTTTCAGTGTGCGAGAAACACAAAAATAGACATTAAATTGTTCAGGAAGAAGCTTTTCACAAACAACTTTGTTTTGGAAGGTTTGACAAAATAGCTCCAAAGATCTCTTCAATGAATAAATGTCACAAATGGTTCATAATTTACTGAGAAACACTCTCAGTGAGTGTAATTAGGTAAAATAACTGGTGTATGAAGTAGAAAATCCATAGGGACCTGCAGTACAGATCATAATTTGGTGTGAATTAGTATGATTCTTTTAATTTAAATAGAGCTGTGCTGAGTTTGTGCCAGCTGAAGATCTGGCCCAGAAGCTCTAATTCTGAGTAATAAAACCACCATGAATAATACCTCCCATTGTCTCAACTATACTGATACAGAGATGGTACGCCCTCCCCTGTGTTAATACTGAGAAGTATCCAATGAATATAAATACCCATTTGAAAGTTTGACTGATGGAACAGTTTCTCTGGAGTGCAGTGATGCTTGTCAGGAGCCCATCACCTGCAGCAGCATCTGAGCAAGCCAGCTGTAAAGAAACATCCAGCAGGCTGCTTTGTTTGCCTTCACGTAACAGTGCAGGTAGGATGGTGAACTGCAGGTTGTTACAAACCTGCTTCTGTATTGGAGAAATAAGTTTCCTTGTAAGATTAAAATAAGTTATATTACCTGGCTGCAGAGAACCAAAGCTGTTTCTAGAATCACCGTTTGGTTTTGCACAAGCTTCCTTCTGCAAATGGTCTCTTAGGAACTATTAATAAGGAGGATTTGCTGCTCCTTGCACTTGTTACTCCACTACGTCTTCCAAGCTTTAAATTTGAGTCACAGCCACATGGGCTTCCAAAGATGCAGAGCAACCACTCATCTGCACTGATTGTTTCCTTTACATTTGTGAAGAGCACTGGAAGACAGTCCCTTGAGCATGGGCATCTTTAATTGTGCAGTGCTTTAACGGAGTGATGCAGGTAAACTGTGGATGTCAAATGGAATAGAAGGATGATTTGGAATCTTCTGTGGTTTGTTGTTTGGGTTGTATGGGTTGTCTGTTGTATGGGTTGTTGTAGGAAGGTGCCACGGTGTCCCCTCTGCTCAAAGAACGGACAGCATCTGACTCTGGGCAGGGCATGGATAATAGAGCCAAAGGGATGGTCTCTGTCATGTTCCCCATCTTTCAAAAGTTATAGTTAATATCTTCTCTGAGACATCTGAATTTACTGGCTGGTATCCCTCAAGTCAGCATTACAGTTTCCTCTTTGGTGAATCTGAGCGTGCTGTTTGTTTGTTGCAGCGTTCCTTACTGATGAGGTTTAAAATATGAGATAATTTTCAAGTAATATTGAAGCATTTTCACCAACAGAAATACAGAAATGGGTAAACAAATTATTTTTAAGAAGCAGAATCGCCAAGAAGTCAGGTTCTGACCCTAGCAGTTCAGATAGCCTTTTTGTAGAGATTCTCTTCTGTTTCTGTGCGCTGATCACCAGCCAGTGCTCTCGAGTGTGCCTTGGTCATTAGGAATTGTTTTTAACTTTTCCGTGCTGTAATGAGGCAACAGGCCAGTTGTTGCAGACTAAAGGTCTCATTGATTGCACGAGCTGTGAAACAAAATACTTGGAAATCTCCTGACACTGATTAATGTCGGGGCTTGAAAAGGGGCACGTATCAGAAACGCACCTGCCTTATCTGCCGTTAGCGCCTCGGTGTGTGACATCCAGGCAGATCAGATTAATCTCTCTTGTCCTTTCAATTACGAGTAGCATTAATTGGAGATGAAAAGTCTGTTTCTAGAAAGCACGACACATGGGAACGTTAATTGAAAGCAGCTGACCTTTATGTAAAGAGGATGGTAAAACTGCAGTGTTTTTTAAATAAACCAGCATTCCTACTGTTGTAACATCAAGAAAATCACGTTAATCAAGGCGCACTGTTTTCCAGAACGCGGTGCATTTTTCTTCTCCAAGTGAAACAAATGAGCCTAATTCAAAATGCTTTTGAATATTTTTTTCTGTACTGTTAATTAGCCTTCAGTTGTTCTACAGGTAATTATACCGCTTAGTGTCTTAAAACACTTGCAATGTCTAGTCTGAAAGAGGGAATTGGCAAGTGTGTTAGGTGTGGGTCATTCATTCCGTTGCTTGTGTTTCTTTAGATAAATATCTTGCAGTTGAGATTAGTTCTGTGATTTTTCTGTGTGTGCAGGCGTATAAAGAAAAATATGGGTAATTATGTTTAAGAGAATCATTGGATGGTTGGGTGAGAAGCAACTTGAAGATATTCTTTTAAAATATCAGTGAAGGATCATTGGCTGTTCTTAATAAGTCTGCTTATGTAGATGGATTGTTGGGTGGTATTTACTGGTGTTCTACACTGTAACTACTTTTGTTATGGCTACTTGCTGAATAAGCTGGTTGTGACCGTGTATCACTGGGTAGTGTATGATGGTCGTAGTATTGCCCTTCTGTAACGTGAAATTTTGCTTATGTACGTATATTAATCTAAAATGCTTTGTTAAATTATGGGAATTTTCCATTTAAGGGCATACAATTCTTAAAAAAAAAATAGTGATCATTTTTTGAGACATTGGGGTATAAGAAAAACGTGTTAAATGTTTGAGATACGTGATCTTATGAATCCTAACGAGGCACAGAGTGGGATGCTTTCCAGTATGTTTGTTTAAAGAACAGTTTGGTGGGAAATTCACAGTAATGACTGTTTAGTACTTGTGGTCATGGGTCATGAGTGGGTATGGGTTCTGCTTACAGTGAGGAGCATGTGGGCCACTTCTCCATCTTTAGGTGCCAGCTTTGTTTTGCTGAAGCTGTAAAGCAGACAGGGTGCCTTGCTCCCTTAGCAAGCTTTGCCAAACCAAATGACTGAGGCTGTCACGGCTGTGGATAGCTCTGAACATGCTGTGCTGAATGAGATTCATTTTAAGGTTCATAGAAACTGTTAGATGCTGCCATATTAATAAAGCGGACTGTAATGCTGCACAAGAGAGATAAAGATGAGTGTGACTATAAGAGCATTAATTTGCTACTGCTTGGTCGGTGTTTTGTTCTGTTTTGGTTTTGGCTTTATTAAGCCTACTTCTGTTTATATCTTCTGTTAGTTTTTAACACATTGCCATTGCAAACCATAGTATCAATAGCTGTTTAGTCATCTGGTTCTTCTTGACTTTTGGCAGGGAGTTGGACACTCTCTGTAACTTCTCCCAAATCCCAAATCCTTCACTGAGATGCTGTAAATTCACGTTACAGTGTGCTCAGTGTTGTCCTGTCTCTCTGTTCCTTGGCCTCCAGTGTGGTTGCACACAAGAATCACATTGAGCACTTGGCTGATCTGCCTTCCATTCCTCCTGAGTGTGCCCAGGCACTGTTGAGATGTTATTGTTGCTTATTTTTTCCCTCAGGAATCATTCAGAATTAAAACTTTTTCTCCATCTCTTGCCCATCCTTGAAGTTGATTTTCAAGGTGTTCGGTTGTCGTCTTTACGATGTGCCTGATCTACGTCTGGTGTAAACAACAGAATTGATGTACTCTATGTGCAACTTCTCTGTCAGCATCCAGAAAGTCTGAATGATTACTCAGGTCTGCAGTCCAAAAGGGGACAAAAAAGGGAAGCAAATACAAAGCATTTATAGGTTTTTCCTCTCTGGCAATCTATTGGGAAGAGTACAGTCCTGAGCCCTTTAGTTCAGGCTTCCTGTGCTCTCTGTATGCTGCTTGTACAATGTGGTGGGCTGTAAATCCCAGCTGCCCTCAGCAGCATGAACTTCAAGGGGAAGGATGGAAACTCATCCTTCTAAAAAATTAGTTTTTCTTGCTAGGTGGGAGCTTCTGTATGTCAAGGCATCTCCATTCTCCATAATTCTGGAAGTCTGACAGGTGGCCGTGGTAAATATGGATTACGTGCTCAAATTTGGTAGCAGATGAAAGGATCTAGGAGAAGAAACTAAAAATCAGTTTCTAGCTGCACGTGCTCCTTACCCACAGGCTGGACATGCTGAGTAATTAGGCAAAGAAAACAAAACTCTCCACTTAGCTGCTAGCATTTCTTGTTCTGCCTTTTTCCTCTCCAGTTAGTTTTGCTTTTCTAAGTACAAGCAAAGAAACATCATCTCCTGTTGTTATGCCTGTAAACAGAAGCTACATGGCTGCTGTTGTGAGGAGGTGGGTTTCTAAACGTTGTCATGAACAGGCCTACGTGATAAGGTTTCCTAAAGATATCTTCTAGAAAACAGATCTTTAGATCAGAGGATCCAGCATGCCGGTCCATCCTCAAGGTAGGGCACCCAGCGCTGTGCCAGCAGTGAGGCTGCCCGGCTTTATTTGGCTTTAGAACGGAGCGTTCCCTGTGTTGGGGGTGAATTACATATTTCTGTTTTGAAGCTTTGCTTTCCAGGGTGCTGCTGCATGGTGTAGGGAATCGTTAACTAGGGAAGGAAATGGCATAAATCAGCGAGTGCTTGATAACGTTCTTTAGAGAAAATAAAGGAACAGTCTAAAAAAAAGTCAGAGGGGGCTATAATTGTGCAGATAACAGGCAATAACACTGCAATAACAGCATTAAAAGTTGTGTTGATTGGTGAAATTCACATGCTTTGCTTTCTAACTGTGCAGCTGCCCAGGTACACTGTACAAAAGCCTCAGGTCACCGGGTCAGACCTGCGGTGGATTAATGATTTCTCAACACAAAAGTGTGTCAGATCACCGCAGTGCTGCGGGAGGCAGAAAGGGAATCATTCTCTTGTAGCCCTTGTTCCAGGCTCCAGACAGCTGTCTGTCTTAGCACTGCATGTTACATATTCTTTCAAATTAAATTGTTGCAAAGACAATTGTGTTACTAAAATATAAACAAAGCTAGAGGCTCTGAAAGGTAACCTGCTGATTAGAATGTGCTGAGCGCTAATGAGTGAAGGTGGAGCAGCAAGTACTTCATAATCCTCTGCTTGACTGAAAGTGGCTGAAGTGGAGGAAACAAAAAAGCTCTGACATGTAAAACATTTCCGAGAAGATCTTCATGGTGAATAAGAAGGTACTGATGAAAAACTAACAGCAGTGGTGTCTCCCAAACAGTCATTCTAGGACATTGTGTTCTCTCTTTTCCAGGCTGTGTAAGTAAATGAATAATCAGTGGCTGACATGAGAATGTCTGGGAGAGAGAATTCGGATCACTCAAGTGGGAGTGAGATTCTCTGGGGGATGTTGTGCTCCCTTGAGATGGTTTTCAGTTTGTGCAGTTATCTTAGTGGGAGGGAGAGGCAATATTGCATTGTGTTAAACTCTGACCCTACAGGCTCACTTTAATTAAAAACATATTAAAAAAACAACAACAACAAAACTACATTGGAAGCACAGGTAGCCCACACAGGTAGTCTTTTCTCAAAGACAACGTATCAGGGTAAGATGTGCAGCCCGCTGCCTTTCAAATTGGGCCGGGCAAACCTTTTAGAAACAAAAATGTTTAGGTGCTATCAGCATGCATGGGGATTCACACGGATGGTCTGTGCGGGCACAGGTTAGGGAATGACAACATCTTGTCTGAGATGCACTCAGGTATGTTTTGGTTTTGTTTCTCCCTTGAAAGGAAAGAGCGTCAAAAAGATAGGAACCGAAGTGCAAAACATTTCTTTAAGGACATTCCTATGTAGGAATAGGAATGCTTTTGGGTTGTTTCAATCTCTGGTATTCCCATACTATCCCCACAGTTTTGCCAGTACAACTGCTTTGACACAATGTTGGAGCAGCTAGGGAATGAATCCAGTACAACGCTGCCCTGCTTCTATCAGTTCTCAAACCCAGTTCACCTTTCAGCCCTGTCTGTACATAAGACATGAACTCCTTGCAGATGGGCTCCAAGCCCAT
Organism: Pavo muticus; assembly: GCA_016647715.1. Taxonomy (NCBI): domain Eukaryota; kingdom Metazoa; phylum Chordata; class Aves; order Galliformes; family Phasianidae; genus Pavo; species Pavo muticus. Next base: position 808,066 of record JACDJE010000089.1, on the reverse strand, counting down.
CTTAAGAGAAGGTGTGGAACAGGTCTTGAATGAAGCACACTGTACCATGCCAGACTTTGCAAGAAGGCAAAGGTATATGGAACTCTAAAAGTGCATTTAAAGGGATCTTTAGGTTTAAAAAATCAACTTGCAATAATATGAACATGCAATCGTATGGACAAATTGTTGTCTTTAGATAATTGTTAGTTTATACAGGCATTGCAGTAGTGACAACACGGATTGATTCAGCTTTAAGATCGTTGCAGTCCTTCAGCAGAAGATGTGGGAGACTGAGAACAGATCAGAGGGTGTGTTGTTCCAGTTCTGTATCCATCTCCATCAAATGGGAACTGTAGTATCTTATTAAATAACATAAATGACTCTGGAGAAGTATAAAGTACCTGTGTTGGTCATGAGAAAAATACTGTTATTGTTATATATTTATATACGTGGTATTTTAAAGTTAAAATGTTTCATCTGCATTGCATTTCTTACCTCATGATTTACATTCTTCAAATGTTATTGTCAGGGTAAAGCCTAAGAGCAAATAAGTTTGATTGACTTATTAATCAGCCTTTCTTCTTCCAAAATTGGAAGCCATCTTTCTTCAAAGGTGGTTGAATCTCAGAGACTTGAGTGCACTTTCATTGCAGTCCTGTGTGCTGAGTGTGGATGCAAGCTTTTCCCTAATGCTTTTTGCTTTCATTACAAGCAGTTCTTGAGATAGAGAGATGGAAGTAAAAAGAGGTAGAGATGGAAACTGGATGAGAATATTATTCCAATCCCCAAATGGCACGAGGAGCAGAAGATCTTTGCCGGATCACTTTGTCAGCATTATGAAACCTTGCTCGTGTTCAAGAGGCAAAGCTGTAATTTGAAAGCTAGCATTCATTGGTATTCACTCTATAAGTATGTCTAGCAAGTGCATTATAAGTCCAGACTGTGTGCAGAACTGCTGGCTGGTAAAGTATATTTAGCCTCCTGTGCTTACCTAATTCCACAATTGGTTACAGAAAGAGCAGCCATCTAAAACACTGCATTGCTGCTTTTTTGCTATTGCCCTTCGGTCGGAGTCTCTGCTGGCCTAAATAAGGGGCTTGTTCATCATGCAGAGAACCCCAAGAAACCTTATGTGAGTGCAGATCTGTTGTAGTCTTTTGCAACTTTCCAGTGCTGCTTATGTGAACCTCAGAAAGGTTATCACAGGATAGCAAGCATAAAGCTGCATAAGCCTAAGGTTGGAAAAAGTTTATCTTTGGAAATCACCTTTAAAACGTGCTCTTAAGAACACATGAGCACAAGTCTTTGATTTTTAATCAGGGTGAGGGGCTCTCTAGGACTTGCTGGAGGTAGTAAGTCACATCAGTCCTCAAAGTACATTGTCAGCAATTTAAATTACCTGAACATTTCTTTTATTACAGATGACTTTTGATCTCTGCTTGTACTTGCGTGGGTTTCAATCATAACGTAATCTGAATTGATTTCTGTCCCTGAGAGCTAATGGCAGACCCAGCTTCTTTGAAATGCTCAGATTGGTTGTGCTGTGTTTCTCACGCAAAGCCAAAAGGGATCAGGAGTTATTACCCAGAGTAAAGCTAGCATCTAGAGGTCAAAAACACATCACTTTGTTGGCTTTGTTGGCTTCCTGGGGGTTTCAAATCAGCTGAAATAGTTAAGGTATTTGAATAAGTGTACTAAGCCATCAAAAGCTGCATTACCCTGTGTGGGAAACTCTGTGTTCTCCAGATTCAGAGCTGTCCCCAGGAAGAACCAGCGGAGGCCGAGTGATGAGTGCTTCCTTTTGTTTGCCCTCGTCCCCATTCCTGCTCAGCCCCTGTGGGGTCAGCATCTCAGTTAGAAATTGCTGGCTAACACACAGCCATTACTGAAAAACATTTATCTGAGCAGAGCAATTGAATATAGAAGTCAGATTCTCTCTTGCAACCTGAACTGTTTTTTCTCTATTTTTTCTTTCAATTGATTTTTTTTTCTGCATTATATTATAGGACGTGATTGTGTGTGCTGGCATTTGGTCTTGTCAGTGGGAGCGTTTTGGGAGTCACTTCCTTATGTCATGTCTTTTTCTTCTTCTCAGCATGCTTTCAAGCAGACCTTTGTCATTATGGGCATCCCCACTGCCCCTCAGCCCCATCTTCTTTCCATCCTGCATGTCCCCCTCCCTTTAACCATGCTTTTTCTCTTCCTTTTCACTTGTATTCCACGATGTGTGCTCTCTGGATCTGTTTCTGTCTCCACTGTTGGGCTGTCTTCAGGCCGTAAAGCCCTGTGTGTAATACATTAAATACAGTCCTTATGCTTTGATTTAAATGGTTACTCTGGATTAAGATAGCACAGATGGGAGTGGGATCTCAACTGTGGGTCTTAGTGCGAATAAAGTCAAATTAATCCTGTTCTAAACACACTTTTGTACTAGCAGCACACTCAGTGCATTGTAGCAGAACATGAGTTGAACCCATTTTGATTACTAGGTAGCAGAAGTGCACTGACAGAAGCGTTTCTGGGTAATTCATGTAATCATTTTGCAAGGTAAGTATCAGTTGCAGAAGGGACAGTGTTCTTTCAATGCTTTGCAAAGCATGTTGTGCCAGTTTTCACAACATGTATGTGTTGAACTGATAAATGTGATAGATTTAAATGTTACTGCCACTCCTGTGTAATTCTGTATTCCCTTTTTCATTGTTTCCAGGTTTATTCCAATTTACAGGGGACCAAGCCATACATACAAGATACAAAGGCTGACAGAGTCCACCTGTTACTCGTTTAGAATACAGGCTGTCAATGATGCTGGGGAGGGACCTTTCTCAGAAATATGTACCTTCTGCACAACTAAGTCAGTCCCACCTGCAATCAAAGGTAAGTAGTATTTTTACTTATAAGCAACATAACTACTTAAGTAATACAAGTGCGGTCAGTTTGTAAATATTAACATAGGTAGGCAGTAATACAAAAGAATGGTGAGTGTTGCTTCTATGTGTCTGTGAATAGTTAAATTCCATGATAGTGGGAAGCGAAGTTATCACCCAAATGTTCGTATAAACAACATAAGTGTTATACCTGCCAGTGTTGTTACGCAGCATAAAATGCTGCTGCTGACTTTTCCAGAGCATTGCTCTGAATTACTGGAAAGCTTCCATGAGGGGGAAATAACAGCTGCAGTATGTATGTGTACATACCAACCTCAGAGTTAGTAAAGCTGTGTGCTGTTTCAAGTCTTGTAGGTGATGATCAGCTAAGCAGTTCAGAGTTTATTTTTCCTTTAATTTATGAAATTAATAACAGTATTTCACACGGGTGAAACATCAGATTCGTTATCTCGCTTAGCGTGTGTTCTGCTAGAAGAACAAAAGGGCTAATTAAATAAAGTTTTATAATGTGTGAATTCTGCCCTAAGTAATTCTGCTCCTTCTTCCAAGAAGAAATATTATGAAGGGAGCGGATTTGATGTATTTGTTGTCAGATAAGCTGAAATCAGATGCCGTGCTGACCTTCTTTCTCTGTGTGCTTACACTCATATGTCAAGCAGTACTGCTTCCTGTGAGAAATAGCACTGCTTAGTCTGCCAGAGAGGTATCATTTGTTCCGCTCTACTTGAAATCTGGCTTTGGTGATTTTGATGCCATTCAAGATTTAGAGTGGGAAAAACACAGCCGGGGTGTGATACCTCTGGTCCCTGGGCTGGCTGCTCTGAATTGCTCTCAGTGCCCCCGAGTGCAGGGAGAGCATCAGGAGATTGGCTTCCCTACGCCGAAGTCAGCATTTGTGAGGATCCCACCTTCGACTGCACCTTGCTTTTTTCTCTTGCCTTTTGGCATGTTTTTCCATTCTGTTTCTGGAAGAAGATAGCTGTATCTGCTTGGTGTTCAATTGTAAATTACACCTACCCAGTGGTGGATTATGCTGATTTGCTCTGTTGCACAATTGTCCTGGTGTATGCCTTACCACCCAGCAAAGAAAGCTCGTGCAGGATGAAGCAGTCTCACTGTAGCACATGCTGAGCCTAAGTTACTGCTACCATCACTCGTAGCTGCACCAAGTGGGTAAAGGTAGCACAGGCACGTGCTGCAATCATGTTGCCATTCTGATGGATAGAAATCCATTTGGATTTCTATTTGGATTCAGATCTCACTTATGATTTTGTTTCGTGAACTTCTTGCCTGCCTGAGCACTGAGTCCCTGTTAAACATGACTCATACTGAGGACTGAACGTCAAGCCATTAGGATAGAGCACAGTACTGGGCTGTGTGTGGGATGGGACCACGGGTACGTGACAAAACACTGACTGTAACAGAGGAAAGGGTACAACAAAAGCTGTGTTAGGAATACTTGTGCAAGAAGGTGTTGCTATGGGAAGAGGTCTGTTGAGGCAGCCTGCCAACAGAATTGTGTTGATTCCTTTCCATGTTTGGAGGTATTCAAAGAAATGTACGTCATAAACTTTATTCTCCATCTATCGGAAGCTCATGTTTGTCCTCCTGTAAAACGTCCTAATTACTCAGTAATGCTGACCCTAAAATAATGGCAGTTGTGTGTCTGAGAAAAATCTACATGTAACAGAGTGGAAGGAGGAAGGAAGATAATTGAGAACGTTGTCAGCTGAGATGGAGGCATCTATTAGCAATCTCTCAACACTAGCAGATGTACGGAGAGAAGCAAATGGATATTGATTACATCTGGGTCTGCATATGATTCATGTGTTCCTCTTGGGTGGTGGCAAATTAGTCTAAAATTCATGTAATATATGCAGCCGCAGCAGCAGTTATTTCCTTGATAGAGTCTCCTGTTGTCTGTTTTCATGGCTTGGGAATCTGTATCTCCTTTGACAAGCTCGTGTCCTTGCACGTGCACTCGTTAACCACTTGGTGAAGTGTTTAGCACCAGTGTTTCTCCCAGTTTCACGTTTTGGTCAGGTGCTTTCTTGCTCTGCCCAAAGAGCACGGTGGCAGAGCCTGATTGCTGTCGTGGTTGTTTTGATGCCTTCCAGTGGCAGATGCTGATTTGAATACGTAAACATGCTCAGCTCACCTGTTAGAGTGCTGTCAGGCATCATATGACATCTTGTGGCTTTCAGCTGGGGTCTGATCATCTCAGTTCCAGGCTTGGGATTAGATGTGAGTCCGAGTATTTAAAATAATCCTCGTACTTTTGCTTCCCAGGCTTGAATTAATCTCTAATATGGATTATTTAACTTCTCTTCTGACATTTCTCATCTCATTTCTCCTGAATGAAATGTTTGATACAGTGCTCTTTCAGTGACATGTAGGCAGCTGCCTTAGAGCATGGGAAGAATACGCAGACATCTCCTCTGCTGCAGTGTTTGCTCAGAACTTCATGAAATTGCTGCTTTTATTAATGCCAATGTAATTTGTGAGTTGGCTTCTGCTTTGGAAAGTTCAGTGCCTGTCATTGCAATTAGATCTTAAAAGTTCAAAGTTTTCATCACATCCACTCCCCCTGTTTAGGGGTTCACGACTGACAGATGAGAGGTACCTCAAACATCTCACATTCATTCTACAGTAAACTTATTAGGATCGTGTTAATCACCTCTGAATTTCACTCAATTTTCTGTCTCAGCGTTACTGTTCTACAAGAATCCAGAACAGCTTAAATCAGGCAAGACTGTCTTGAAATAAATTGGACTTTTGAGAGGCTTATAAATCCAGCCCCGGTTTTATTTTCATCTCCTTGTGATGGTAATTTGATTTTTGGCCACATAAATGTGATACAGATTGTGCTATTAAACCCTGTGATGTCCTGAAGTTCTCTTTTGAAGTTCTTATTTTATAAGTGTTTTATTAAATAGAAGTGACATTTCAATGCAGTCTTTCTATTAAATGCTAGCATATTCATTTTTATTGTAGCTCCTCGGGTAACGCAGTTGGAAGGAAATGCCTGTGAAATTACCTGGGAAATGGTCCCACCCATGAAGGGCGATCCTGTTGGTTACGTTCTGCAAGTACTGGTTGGAAGAGAATCTGAATATAAGCAGGTAGGAAAGCGGTCTCCATTATATTGCTCAATTGGTGATATAATGGAAATGTTTTGGAACATTCTGTGTTGTTTCTTTCTCCTGTATTGAATTACACCCCGTGGTGATGCATCAGGTGAACTTTGGTGAAGACTGAGTCAAAATCAAGAGCTGTAGTAGGTTGTTTTCACCCCAGGGGAATATATAGAACGTTGTTATTTCACTGGAATGATTTATGCTCTCTCCAGAGTCGGTTACTATTTCCAACTGAGCTCACCTTTAGGAAGTTACCATTCTGTCCATCCATGTTTGCTTCTGAACTGGTTGGTGCTAGTTGTCCAAAGAGGAGTTGAACCAGGTGAGTTATCTTCAGGGTAGCTTTCAAGACCTTGTATCACAGATTTCACTCAGACAACTTTAAATTGGTTTGTTCAGCCATCCTATTCCTGTCTAAGGTTTAGATGCACGAGTGTGTTACAGCTGTATATCTGGTGCCCCACAGGGGTTGTGGGCTTTATTGTACCTGAAATATGGTCGATCCTTCTTCAGTTATCTGTACTGGTTAGGGATCACAAATGTCCCCAGCACATCTGAAATGGAACTCATTCATAGCTAAACCTTTTATTTCACCTCTCACACCTCTAGCTTTGTTACTTACAGTGCACTTCATCTGTGCCCTGTCTTCTCCCCATCCTTTCTTTCATTGTTATATGGATTCATGTGACCAAATGAGGGCATTAGATATGTTAAGCCTTAACTGAATTCTTAGAAGTATGAGAAAGGTGTTGGTTTCTTTGCAACTATACCTTTACTTCTCTTCAGTCTGTTTTTGAGTGTTATTGCAAATTAATGCATTATCTGAAATAACACAATCATAAATGCAAGATAATTCATGCGGGTGCTAAAGATTCATAAACCTGTTAATTTGGGGGGAAATATTATTATCTCTGTGTAGGTAATATGACCTCTGCTTACTGTGGTGGCTTCTTAATGTCCATGGTAAGTGGATTACATGGACCCATTCTGCTGTTCTCAATTGACAGAATAGCCTCAACATACAGTCTCTGTGCAGCTTTATGGAGCTACAGTGCTTAATATGTTCTGGCCATCCTTGAGGAGAATTGAGCTTGGCTCCATGTTCCTTTAAGTCAGATGATGGTTTAATCTTTGCAGTCAAGAAATGAGTATATAAAACACATAAACTCGTCAGGCTGTTCAGCAGCTGTGCAGCACTTCATTTCATGTTTAGGGTTGCTCGTCCCCAATCTCTTTCACTTTCATTCATCCTCTAGGACACAGTTGTGGCTCTTGTTCTGTGATGTGTTTTACATCAGATCAAACGTCGATGAGAAGAGTGTCACAGAAGAAAAATTCACTTCAGAAATTACCCCAAATTGAAGCATTTCAGCTAATGAACACAAAGCTTTTCCACTGTTGCAAGTGTGTAATCCCCTCAATAGTCAGATCACTTCATTTGTGGCAATTTAAAGGCAACCATTTAAGGCAAGACTTTAAAAGGATTTAATTAGGAGCCGCATCTCTGTGTCTGCTCCCCATTTCTTTACTTGAGTTGAATATAGCTAATAGTTGAAAAAAGCAGTCTTCATTTTGTCTCAAAGCACTAATTGTTGTTTCAGCATTGTAATGAGTGAAAGCTGATGAGCGTGAGTTCGTATGCAGGTATCTCCTGGAGTAGAACAAACTAATTTAACTGCAAAGCATTTACAAAGCATTACCATCTGTAACAGTGACTGTGCAAAACAGAAATCAAGATGATGATATATGTGAATCTATTTTTTGTTACGAGATGGGAGAATGTTTGAGATATATTTATATCTGTGTTTCTCCCCCAGGAAATTTTACGAAGATGTTGTTATTTCAACTGACATAGTAGGAAAATGTCAATATGCCTCTTGCAATGGCTTTGCATTCGTACTGTTCTTATGTATTTTAAATTGGTGTGATTGTGTTTTGTTGACAAGAACATGTTTGACATAGCGGGTTTGAGTCTTTTCATTCTGGTAAGTTTGGAAAAGAAAGATTCTGTCATCGAGAAAACTGAGCTGGATCTTTTTCATGGCAATTGTCTGACATTTGAAAACACGACTTTCTCTCTTGACTGTTCACCCAAGCTGCACAGTTCAGACTCTCAGTTACTCTTTCTGGAGTAATTTTATGCTACGGATCTTGATCCAGTTGTTTGCTCAGAAGCCCTTCAGAAGATGCAGAATGCAATGTTCTTCCATATTAATTCCATTTACAGAAGGGATGCTCTGGAGAGATCTAAGAACACCTAGGAGGAACTCACTGTATTGTACTTGTGCTTCATTTGTGTTGTAGAAACACATTCAGACTACATAAAATAATTATTTTCATTCACATATAAAGTATGAAATGCTAAAGCATTTTCACTTTCCCCCGCTGCAGCAGTAGCCACTGACATGCTTCTGGGTAAAGCCACAGTTTCTCTCTACATCATTTCCCCTGAGCTGCCTCCTCCACCTGTAGCCCCATGGACTGTCTGCATCCCACAACCCACACTTCCTCCACCATTTGACCTAGTGATGGTTGTATCAAAGTGCCTAAATGCCATTTGTTTTGGCTTGGGGCTGTAGCAATCCCTGCCTTCTTCTGGGAAAGCGCATTGCAAATATTTCTCTATTGAGTGCTATCTGAAGAATCTGATGTGCAGGAGCTAAACAGATAGTAATTTGGCTACCTAAAAAGCATGTTAAAAAAGTAACTATTCCTTTTCCTGTTTCCTGAGTGATGTGTTCCTTTTTGTGTGTTTGTATTCTTTATCTGTTTGGATACATCAAATAGCAATGCCATAGGGCATTACAGTTCCTTTTAGGAAATCAGATCTTCCTTGTTTACAACTGAGGAAGGAAACCACTGCAAACTCCAGGAGCTGCTGGCTGAGATTTGTGTTTTGTCTCATGCAGTTTTACCTAACAGAGCTTATTCAGTTAGAACTTAGCATTCCATCGTGTCATAATTGTCTCCAGCTTTGCATGGGTGCAACCTCGAGTCAGTTTGAGGGGCTGGGAGGAGCTTATGCTTTCCAGTGCATTGCTTGTAGAGCAGTTGTGGCTGACATTTTTTTATTGTTGAGAAAAGATTGAAGCTTTTGGGAATTATATAATGACATCTGTGAAAAAGAGAAATACTTGCCTGCAGGAATTCTCTGAGCTGTCTGTTTTGATCAGTAGTATCAAATGCCAAAAGGGGCTTCGGCAGCAGTTTATTACTTGTGATGATATTTTCACTGAGGGAGCAAGCCAAAAAGCTCATCATGTTTTTATTATATTCTCAGGTGCCTAAAGAGAAAAGCTATTTCTAGGAGTGAAAGTGATAAATTGGATGGAATCTTTAACTTGTTGGCCACCAAAGCATATTGTGCTACATTTAGATATATATATATCCTTTATACAATTGTATTTGGTTGAATATTTATTTAGCAAATTCAAAAGCCTTACACATAGTTATGAGGTTGTTTTCTGTTGTACGTGTAAAGTCTGTTCACAGAGTGTAACTGCTTACAGCCAAGCGTGCACTTTGTGCTGAGGGCATCCTGCCTTGGCTTCCTGTGCTCCTGGAGAAACCAAGGCAGACAAATTGAGCAGACACCACAGCAGGCAGCGACTGCTGCCACGGGGCACTGAGGGTGCTCCTGCAGCCAGCTGTGGAGGGCTCAGGCTGCTCTCAGAAGTGGGTGGTATTTAAGCCCAAATATTGTTTGCCTTTTGCTGAGAAGGGACAAAGCTCCTCTGGTGCTAAATAGCCCCCAAAGCACTGACAGAGGAGCAATTGCCACCACTTTCCTAGCTGTAGCACGGGAAATCTTCTATCTTTATCACCATGGAGTATTCACTCATGTATTCAATGTACTTTTCACTGCTATTCAGACTTTCTTTAAAGATGCACTGTTCTCTTACTGGATTGTCTGGCTTTTTTCAAAGAGCTGCTGTCTAGCTGACTTGAGTGGCCACCTCTATTAGACTATATGGAAGATGTAGGTCTTTGATTAGCTAACCGTAGCCGCTTCCAGTTACACCAGTGTTCACCACCCCAGCAGAACAGGAAACGTGGGTTAAGTGTTTTCAGTACAAAGACAGGTGGTATGTATCCCATCTCTAGTATCAGTGATATGTAGTTTATGATGTTTGGGTGGTTAATTTTCTATTAAAATCATTTGGATTTTACTTTTGGTTTGTTTTTGAAATGGTGATTTTGGTGGCAGAGGAATTAGTTTGTGGCAAAGGCCTGTAGAGCTCCTGTGGGGATCCATTTTGAAATGGATGATAGCAGCACCCAGTAATACACACTGCTTACAGCTGTGATGTAGGATGGATGCTTTGGGTTATGACATACATCTCAGAGTGTAAAGAGATGGGAGTGAGATAATTCCCTGAAGTAGAAGAATCCTAGCTGGCCTTTACAAGATGTGGCATTGATGATGGAGCAGATGGAGGACAGTTACCACAACTGGTGCTACTGGAAATGGCATTGCAGTTGGAAAATAGATTCAGGGACTGTCTTGGTATGCTTTGCAAACCTTCACGTTATGTCTGTGGGCTGGTAATTGTTTTTATCTGTGATGTATTACTGTAACTTAATAGCTTGCTTTTCAGTGGCTTTGGAAAGATAAGCAGAGGTTCCAAGGCAGCAGTGTTAGCAGAGTTGTGCTTAGTCTGAAAACTTGGTCACTGTCATTCAAACTGGAGTTGGAAGAAGTGTGGAAGTTTTAGAATGGAAGGAAAACCTTCAGCTTTTGTCTTATTTATTAAGCAGTCAGACTGGCTTCCTGACAGAGGGATGAGTCTCAGGGGTAAGCACGGGCAGGGAGGTTGCGTTCTTTAGGTGGTGTTTAGCTGGGCTAAGTGTCTCCTATTTGGATTTTATTTATTTTTTTCCTTTCTCTGGGGCAACACCCAGGAAGTGATGTGTCAGCTCAGCTTTAATTTCGCTCCTTCCACTGCTCTCAGCCAGAGCTCGTACTCTCAGGAGGCAGAGATGCGCTCTCCTCTCCTCCCACTGTGAGGAGTTAAATGAGCAAAGGAACGCGCATCCGAAGTTCAGGTTTCTTTTCCAGGAGGTACAAGCACTCTGTGACACATTGCTTTTTATTTCATCAGCCCTGCCTTACATAAATTGTTGACTGGTTGTTTGTTTTCAGAGTTCATGAATGTTTCCAGTGGTCTCTTTCCATTTAAGTCGCAGAACGGTCTCTTAGCTGTTCAGTTATTTCTCCTTCTCATTTTGTGACTCATGCTGTGAGTCATATGTTACCTCCATTCAATTAGCATAAACACATGGCGGATTTGGATTATTGAAGAACCAAATGCAATGCAACCAAGAGGAGCTTTATATATCTTACTAAGATTTTATTATTCCCAGAGAATTCTGAAAGTGCAATTTCTGGCATAATCGCTGGCTCTTGAGAGAAGTGTGAGGAAAGTACATTAAAATAATACTTGTTTCTGATTTCCTGACTGTGCAGTGAATGTCTTGCAATAACCTTAGTTTGCAGATTTTCTTCATTTTGGGGCTAAATACGGTTCTCGTGGCTTAGACGCGTTGGGCATATAGTCACGTCTTAACAGTACAGAAATACATTTGTGCTGCTTATCACACCCGTGAGAGATGTGCACCTCTTGTGTATGGCATCTTGTCTGAAGTCTTGCCTACCCTAGTGTGTGCTTGTTCTGCTGAGCACTGCGTATGGAGACTTGTTGTAGTTGGACACCTCTACTTTCGGCCTCTGCAGGCTGCTGTGTTTCTGAAGCCTGCCTCGACCCAGGGGAGCAGAGCCTTCCCTTGAGGCCCTGCCAGACCTGACCTGCCTTCCTGGCCCAAATCCTTGCTGCATTCCACTCTGTCACAACTTGTGGCTTTATGTGGAACGCAGAATCCTTTCAAAGCCCTGTGAGAATGAGTTATTTACACTCCTTCTTCACTCAGCAAATATTTCATAGGGTGCTTCTGAAAGTTGTCCTTATGCTACGAACAAAAAAAAAGTGGCATTCCTTCTGCTTTTCACTTTTAACTGTTTTGTCTCGTAGGTGTACAAGGGAGATGAGACCACATTCCAAATCTCAGGCCTTCAAGTCAACACGGACTATCGGTTTCGCGTCTGTGTGTGCCGCCGGTGCTCAGATACCTCACAGGAACTTAGTGGACCTTTCAGCCCATCCGTTGCCTTTATGCTTCAGCGAAATGAGATCATGCTCGCGGGAGAAATGGGAAGCATAGATGATCCGAAGATAAAGAGCATGATTGCTACTGATGAACAGTTTGCAGCCCTCATTGTACTTGGCTTTGCAAGTTTGTCAATTATATTCGCCTGTATATTACAATACTTCTTTATGAAGTAGAGAATTCAATGGAAGTTTGAGATACAAATTTAACTAATGCTACGCATTATAATCCACACATTTATTCAGATATTCCTTTTTGAAATCCTTTTGTTCTACCACACATTTTATATACTTCTCTTGTTTTTACAGTTCTAGCTTGAAGAAAGATAAATCAGTGTTTTGATGCACCTTTTTGAAATTCAAAACTAGGAAGTGGTCAAACTGGAGAAACAAGCAAACCAGATACTAAAAGCAAGATTGTTCCCTTCGCGGTTTCAAAACTGTCACCAATTTGCCTTGTCATCATGGTTTGGTTTGTTGTATTTTTTTCACTGAAGTTCTTACACAGTCTCTTATTGTATCTTATTATTTAGGAAATTTTAATCGAGTCACTTTTTTCGTCTCTCCTTTTTCTCCTAAACTTTAGTCACAAGCGTGTATAGCAGTAAGATTAGAGTACAGTGTTTGTCAACAGTACCAGGTTTCCATTGAACAGTATTAGCAATGTTGCCTATGAATTATTCACTCCATTTGCCCCGTATTTTTTCAAGATGGAAAGTAAATTGTTATTTTAACTGTTTAGCGCGTTTAAATTGGAACAATATCCTGCAGTCTAAAAAACCTGTTATTTTTACAGTTACAACACTATAAACTGCCTGTATGAGAAATCAAGTAACCAAACTGCATATAAATTATGAAGCATTATAGATTCTTTTTTTACCATTTTGATTTCTTGCAGTAATTTTAAGTAAGAGGGCATTGTGCAATAGTTAGCTATTCCCGTGTTCAGCTATTTAAAAGCTGCTTTAACTTGTCTGTTTGTCACTGTATGTAACTATTCCTAATCTAATAGTAGATATTATTCTATTACGTTCAGTCTGATTTAAATTAGAGCTGGTGATAGCTTACTGTCTCTACTGAATTAGGTGAGATTTACACTAAATGTAAGCAAACTTCACTGTCAGTTGATCTTTCTGTTTTTGGAGGGGTATCGATTTTATAGAACTTTCTTGGAGGTATCAGAAATGGGATCTGCTTATTTTAAGTCCCCTTAAGTAGGTGCCTACGTTGTTCTTAACACAGGGCTAATGGAAATACTTGGTACATTGCGAAATTGGGACTGGAGTCCTACACAGGTATAGTCCTTGCTCGTAGAGCAGTGTTCCCCCTCCTCCTGCCTGCCTCTTCCCTGGCACACATCTTAATCCACCAAGATAGATTTTTAACTCTTGAGTCATTGGATTATTTATATTAAGTCAACATTGTGCGAGTACCTCAGGGACATAAGTGAGCTGGAGGTGCAAATAGATTCCAAAAGGGTGCAGCAGACACAGCGTATTTCCCTGCCTATTGGTTTTGTATATTTTTGCTACTTGGTTTTGCTTTTGTCCTAGCTATTTTGTGCTCTGTCTCCATTGTCTAGGATTCAGATTCCTGTACTAGCATAATATTCCCTTAACCAAAGTAATGGGGAAAAAACAACATTATTTTTGTTTTAGGTTTATTTATACTATATACTGCATACAGTACTTTAAATACCAATTACAGTGCAATCTTTTATTTATTGTAAAAAATAAAAATAAAAAAATAAAAGTGTACTTATGTACTAATTCCCCTCCCCGCCCCCTGTAGCATGTTATATTTTTGTCTGTTTTATACTGTTGTTCTTTAGGTCAACTTTTTACCTGGCAGCATTCCTAGTATTATTAATCTTCTTACATTTTTTCTTGCATTTTTGAAGATGGGAGCATCTAGTACATTAAAAGCCAAAAAAAAAAACCCATTATCAGTGATTCAAACGTTTACATGTATCCAAAAACATAATCATCTCTGGAAAGAAAGTGCTAAGATCAATGAATTATTCTGTGTGCCTCTCTAGATGTAGCAAATATTAGAAATGTTCTGTATTTTGTTATTGACTATAATTAGTTGAATTATTTAGCCTTGCAAACTAATGGCATTGAGCTAAATATATATATATTTTTTTGATTTTTGCCAAAGTCATGGCTTGTCAAATTTATTTACATCTTATTTAAATTTATTTGTGATACGAAACTTCGTGACCTTGCATCCGTTGTTTTGTGAGCAAAGCATATAGAGCTGTTTTCAATGGAGGGGGAAAGAGTGTATTTTTTAAACCAGTGAGAAGACCGCTAGTTTGGAAACCCTGACGTTTGGATAGATCCTCATTTTTGTATTTGGAGCATTATTGCAGCAGCGTCGCTACGAAACCCAAACCTGCCGCCTTTTTTTGTTGTTGTTTAGAAAAAGAAAACTGCTTTAATATATATATATTTTTAAAAAACTTTGTATCATTTGATCGATTTGTTGAAAGGTTGAAATATAAAGATAGTAACAGCAGCGAGCAGAAGTGTAGAGAAAAGCAGTCTGTGAGGCTTCGGGTGTTTCTGTCTTGGTCCCTTGCAGTCACGCTCATGCCAACGCCCAGCCCAGCCCTGGGCCAAGGTGTTCTCCAGCAGCAGGACAGCCCCTAATGAGGTGGATTAGGCATTGGTTCAGCTTGTATTTTCTGCCATAGTGATCTGACTGGGATTCATTACGGATCATAAACCATTTCTGTTTTGGTTTCCATCACTGCAGTTTGATGCCTTGGCTTCCCCATGCGGCTGTTTGCCGTTCTGGGCCGATAGCGTCAGGCTCCGAGAGCTCTCTGCTCTCAAAGAAAGGACGGGCAAGAAAGGTAGAATGAAACACTAAATATTTGCAGCCCTTAGGGACGGAGAGGGATGTTTTTATATTGTTCTGCCTTTTTCCTTATGAACTTGAAATGTTTTCTAACCCTGTTTGTTGGCTACGGTAGTTCAGTATTCAGCGTCACGATTGAGAAGTGCCCTAACTGAATGTGTATGAACCTTATCCTTGCACAGTTCTTTAAATTGAAAAGAAATAAGTTTTTACCTCACTATGGGAACATACATTCCAAGCTTTTCGACTTTAAAAAAAATAAATAATCATAAGTTTTCTCGTATTGTAAATTTTAGACTATTTCATATGCATTGTATTAAAACTGCCATATCAATTTTAATGTATAGATTTTGAAAATACTACACTATGTATGTAAGACTTAACTGTATCTGTAGTGTATATGTAATATATTTATGCCCAATAAATGTTTTAATTCTTTCTGATATTACCAGTGGTTTTCTTTCTGCTTGCAGCCCTTTCAGCCCATGCCTGGCACCTTTCTGCTACATCAGCAGTGTTACTGCAGCTGAGCGCTGAGCTGGGAACCCCAGACTGAACCTGGTTTGTATGGGAAAGGTTTTGGTGGAATTAATCTTTGAGATGAGTTTCTGAGGTCTCTTATTGCTGCTTTTGAATAGCCTGTCTGAAAATCTAACGATGATTCAAACACACCTGGGTTTG
This sequence comes from Pavo muticus, assembly GCA_016647715.1. Classification (NCBI taxonomy): domain Eukaryota; kingdom Metazoa; phylum Chordata; class Aves; order Galliformes; family Phasianidae; genus Pavo; species Pavo muticus. The sequence goes on along the minus strand of JACDJE010000089.1, from coordinate 792,355 downwards.
TTCTCTCTTTGGAACTAAGCACTTGAATTCCAGGATTTTTCAATTACACGTTAATTACATACAGTAAATTCAATTACTCACCACAGAGAATTAATCTATTTGTATACCTTACTCTTGGTGAGCGCATTAGTTTTTGTTTTTCAAACAGATTTCCTCTTCAAATCACTGCATAAATGCAGCATTTTTACTTCTTTAATTACCTCAATTTGCAACGTGAGTGTTTTTCCTATGGAAATGTATTTTTTTTCCTCTTGGTTTCTCAGCTTTTTTGTTTGTTCTAACAGTGCTTGCCAAAACATTCTCTTTAACAAGGTCTTGTAACGATGCCTACAGACTAATAGCCACCACTTTGTTACCTGGTGTGAAACGCACCCTGGTTTGCCATGCTTGGGTGATTGTCTGCAGGTGGTGGAGAGCAGTTCAAGCCTGCCAATGGAGGGAGGTTTGTATTTGCTGCCTGAGGGCCATTTGTTGTGCTTTGGGCTTCAGCTCAGCTGAACTCAGTGCAGAGGAGCACGAGTGGGCCTGGAGGCCGCGTCAGCCCTGCGGAGCGCTCCTGCTAGGCCCGTCCCAGCTGGAAATCTTACCTATCAATTCTATTTCCTCTACAAATCTTCCTGTAGAATTACAGCGATTGCAGAACTCGTGATGTATTATGATTCACTGGAATTCTCCATCCTTGATATTCACCTGCCTTGGGGTGAAGATATAAATGTCATCTCCTATTCTTCTCAGAAATGAGAGCCACAGGTAAGATAAGGAAGATAAGGACGTTTTGTTTCAATATTTTCACAGCCAGCTGAGATCCCTTGAAAAGGCCATTATATTGGTAGTGCATTTAATAAGTTGTAACCGATTGTATCTGTTACTTCTCTTGACAACTGCACTCTCTGTGTACGCATTCCTTGCTTGGTGAAATAAAAAAGCAAACAGGAGGATTCAGAAGGTGCTTTCAGGCACAGCAAGCTAGCTGGCTATCTGCAGTTGTTTAGGGAATGTGCTGTGATTAGTTGAAGTAGTTACATTTGTTATCCTAATTGCCAGCATGGGTGGTATGGCATGCAATCAAACCTATTTTTAGGTTTACTAGCACAGTAAAGAAATAGCTTCTTGGGTCAGTGTGCTCAATGGATGTCATTTCTTGGTAATTTCACTTGCTCATCTCTCTCGATTTCAGTCATACAAAAGCTGTTATTCTCTGCAAACAAACCAGAGCAAACAGTAGCGGGGGGGAGAAGTGCTGTGATGATCTGCGTGTGAACGGAGTGGAGAAATTCGGCCCTAATGCTGTGCAAATACTGCATTCATTTGTCCGTAGCTCAGATAGATACCTTTTCTTTCTGTGATATGCCCACACCAGGATTGCAAGCTCTCCTCCTGCCAAATGGCTTCATGTGTGAGAGGAACCGCTGCCACGAGCTGACTATCTGAAGTGGTGTTGGCATATTGTGATTAAACCAGGGATGCTCGGGGAGTGCCTGGTACAAGCACTGTGCTGCTCGCCTGCTTCCCTCCTGGCAGCTGTGCTGTGGGCTCAGACCTGCAGCATTCAGTCAAAAACAGAAAATCTCTTTCAGCACAGTGAATTTTACAAAAATTGATTGCATTGTCATTAATTGACAAAAATCCCAAGGTGCTACTGATGGGGCAGCATGCTTGCTCACATGTGATAGTGAATATTAGCTTAATTTGGGGTAAGGATTGGCAGGAGTTTTAGGGTGAACTCACACGTGTCACCAAATCATCATTTCCCTCCCCGGGGGGGTAACAAAATGAGCATGGAGAGCAGCAAAAAGCCTTCGCTATCGACTGTGTCAGCACATACATGTTGTGTTTGGTAATGCTGGCGTGCACCCCATGTGCTGCTGTTACTGTTGTTCTAAGGGTCAAGCAAAAACTTTTGCAACAAGTAGAAGTGATTGTTCTAACTGCAGACCTTCGTTGATATGAGATGGACTACATTTGTCTTTTTCTTCATCTGCTTTCACTCCACTTGTACTATTACAGGTCCTGCTGGGGAATGTTGAAGGACCCGGGAGAGATGATGACAAAATACACATTGAACACACAGCTTTCCTTCACAATGCCTTTCTGTAGTGAAAATGAAACAAAACTGTGACTGTTAATTTTCATGCAAGCTTCATCCCAGCTGGAAGGCAGCGTGGCACAGCGATGTCACCGTGCAGCGGGGGGTTTGGGGCACCAGCTGCTGCCCCATGCTAGCTCTCAGGGTATTTAGGTGAAGCTGCAGCTCTAAATAGTGCTCAGGCAATGTCATGTGATAAAAACTTCCATCAGTTCTGAGCATCTTGCAGCTCCAGATTTGACATGTAAGTGCTGCTCTTCCAGAATGTCTTATTTTTGGCGAGCAATACAATAGGACATGATTTTCTGCCTGTGGACACTTCCATCAAAGGTACTTTTCTAAAATGAATGGACCTTTCTGGTAAAGTGCTTTTGACCTATTTTATCACCAGCCTAAGATGTTGCCAATAAATAAGATGCAGCCAAATCAGTTCTGTTTATCCGTAAAGCTGCGATATGAAATGCAGCGTTGGAAAATCTCTTAAAACTTGAGCTGTTTAATGAATGAGCCTCCAGTTACTTCCTATGTGAGTTCCTTATGTACAGGGCAGTGAGAACACAGCAGAATTTTGACTCGTAAAGCCCCTATATGGTTTTCTTTTTCAGTTGTAACTGGCAGAGTTTGTTCCTACAGGAGAGAGTTTGCATCAGTGCAACCCACGGCTCACTGCTGCGAGTGGCTGTGCTGCAGTCACACTCCTGAGCAGCCCAGCGCCTGCAAGGCTCCCACCTTCACTGCAGGTAAAGCAGAACCCAAAAGCCACGTTCAGGTCCAAAATTGTGTTGGGGAGAGAACTGTGCTCTTTCAGACAGGGAAGACTTTGGGGAGAGGCGGTGCTGGGAAAAGGAAGGGATGCAGGAACGGCCTGAGGACAGCAGGGAAATGCTGTTTCTCTCGGGAAGCATTGGCCATCATGGCTGTCCTGTGACTTCAGTATCTGTTCTAGGTAGAAAATGTTATTGAAATGCTGAACAGTTGGTTTTTGTTTTTTCTTTCTTTTCCAATGGAGTTTCAGCAGCAGCGTACCCCAGAGGTAGGCAGCTGCATATTCATCCCACGGGGATGTCACGTATCCTTCTGGGGGCACCTGACATTTGATTTTATGGTGCAGAAGTTGCCCAGGTGATGCTTTTCCTATCTCCTGGGTAAAAGCAGCCCACAAAGTGCCAGCAGCTGTCTGAAGCAGCACACCCAGACCCCAACCACCAGCCTGCTATACCAGTAAGCGCGACTCTGCCAACTTCAGCATTTCTGTATGGAAACATTTTAGCACCTTAGGAAGGCAAAGCTAAGGGATGGTACAGTGCAACCTGGTGGAGTGACTGCTACAGTGTGCGTGAAACGCTTGAGTGTTTCTGCCATAGCCGAAATCTTTTCCTGCTTGTGCAAAAGTCACATGGAGGTGGCTATTCCACCGCGTCCTGCAGCCCGTGGCCATGCCACCCCCTCCCTCACCACCCACCTGCAGCTCTACAGAGGCTCTCAGCACTTTATTTCTTTTTCTGCTCACATTTAATACCACAGACACAGCTGAAACTCAAAACGCTTACGTGATGTTAGGTGCGCGATCGGTTCGTTTACACGGACATGTAATTAGTGAGCTCACATCTTCACAATATTTTCAAGACTCCTCGATTTCTTGTTTCCCTGAGTTGCATGATGTCTGCCACCAGATCTGCTTGTCAGCAGACAGTGAAGGAAAGAACAAAATGAACAGAAAGGCAGGAGTGGTCAGAGACAAAAGGGGAGAGGATGCCATGGGTGCTGCTCTCCTAATGGGCTCAGCCCACACCAGAGGCTCCAATGAGGTGAGCCTCACTAGGCTGTCCCTCTGCAGCTCCCATCTGCTGCTGCTGCTCTTGTGGTTTGCCCCTGCTGGGACAGGCTGCAGCCACCCAGCCCCACCAACAGACACAGAAGGTACAGAAGGGGCCAAATTCTCTTTTCACTTATACTTGAACAGCACCACCGGCAAAGGCATAACAGGCAGAATGCGGCCCATAGTCAGCAATGGGAGCTTAGGAGCAATAGGAATCTTGTGAACAGACAATTTTTTATGTAGAATCTGTTGTGGACCAGCTGGTAATAAATAGTAGAACCAAATAAATAAAAGCTGCTATTGCACATGCACACCCTCAAGCTCTATTAGCTGGACCACAACAACACATGTATAGGTGTGACAATAGATGCAATATAAGGCATACAGATTAGCATAAGGTGTGGAAGGTTTTCTGGTTTGATTTGGTTTTTAATGATATATTTGAGTCACAAAAATCAATTGAATTTAAGATTTTTATGAATCAAGTATGATAATGTGTTCACCTGTGGGTCTTAAAGTATATTTTCTATGACTTTTTCAGGTCTAAAAGTAAGTGGATATGTTACTGTAGCACACCAGTGCTGCTGCAGCACGGGCTCTGCTGGCGCACAAAGCTCTCGGGACTGGCTGATCCCAACCCAGGGTGTCTTACAGGCAGAACTTTCCTCAGGCTGCAGTGTGCACAGACACCTATACTGGGACAGCCAACAGCTCCCAGGTTTGGGTACAGTGAGTCGCTCACAGTCAAGCTGAGCAGAGCAAGTAGAGGTGAGTCAGCTGGTAAAACAAAAAGATGACTGTGGGAGATTGCATTCCCAGTCTTCACAGCATCACTGCAGTGCTGAAGGCAGCACCGTCCTTGTCCCACTGATACCCATTCCCAAAATGTTCCAGTACCGCCATGTTTTATGGCACTTTGATGAAGATTTTTTTTATTTCTATTCACACATGATGTGAGGGTCATTAATTTGAGCATGTTTGAAAACTGCTCGTTGCTATTTCTCCTTTTTGGAACTGGTTTTAAAAATCGAGATTATGAAAAGTGTCTCAAATTCTGTGTTTACTACTTCAAAAAGGCGATTAAGTTTTCTCTCTGTAGGGTCTGGCTACATGCTAGCAAAATTCTTAGCAAAGCTAAAGTTAACTGGAAAACCTCAGCTCGTGTTTAGCAGCTGCCGGAGTCGCATGGGCTCTCAGTAGAGCTGGGCTATGTTTGCCTGCTAGAATTGGGGAAGCCTGGCTCCCCTGCGTTATAAAACCATATCATAGAATCATAGAATGGTCTGGGTTTGGAAGAGACTTTAAAGTCCATCCAGTCCCCACCCCTGCCATGGGCTGGCTGCCTCCACCAGCTCAGGCTGCCCAGGGCCCATCCATGGCCTTGGGCACCTCCAGGGATGGGGCACGCAGCTCTGGGCAGCAGTGCCAGGGCCTCACTGCTCTCTAGGTAAAGAATTTCCTCCTTACATCCAACCTAAATCTGCCCTCTTTTAGTTAAAACCATTCCCCTTGTCCTATCACTATCACACCATGTCAAAAGCCGGTCTCCATCTTGTTTATAAGCTCCCTTTAGATGTCATATGGACAAAAGCAGCAGACAAATATCACTTGATTGTTGCCAATTGCTGTAACCACGTGTGTCCTTTCATATTCTCAAGGTGTAGGTGATTTTTAGGAATCTTTCACTGCCTATGTGACATCTCCCAGCACATCCAGGCGACGACACAAGTACGGCTTTCCTTGTCGATTTGTGTCTTGCCCCACGTCCCCTTCGTGACGGCTCTCTGGTAACACCGGTGTGTGAAGCTCTGGCACTGGACCCATGTCATGTGGCGACAGTGGGTTCTGTCCATACACGTGAGCTGTCCTGCTTGGTGCTGGAGAGTCTTTTCTTTGGCAGGGCTTTGAGTCCGAAGAGCCGGCACGCGGCGACGCGGTACTTCTTGGACATGATGTTGTAGAGGATGGGGTTGATGGCTGCGCTCAGGTAGAAGAGGACAAAGGACACCAAGTTGCAGTACTGGCTGATCACTGCTATCTCCAAGGATCCGGCTTCGAAGGATTTGGAAAATAAATATCGTCCTACGTGAAAAGGCAACCAGCAGAGTATGAAAGCAAATACCACCACGACTACAATAAAAAACAGCAGAAGAAAGTGTGTTAACTGCGAGTAGGGAAAAAAAAGGCTGATTTAAATGAAATAGCATTCTCTCCTTTCAACCAATTAATCTCCAAGTGGGAAAAGGCACCCCGTAACTTCTCAGGTTTCTCTCGAGTACGTTTTCTGGCAGGATAGATTAGCAATACTTAAAACAAATTGATTGTACCTAGGCAGCCTGCCTGTATGCTGCACGGCTACTCTGCTGTAGCACACACCTGAGCTATCGAGTCATCTTGTCCATAAAAGAGCAGAGCTAAAGAGTCAGAACAGTGACAGAAATTATAACATAATCTACCATCTGCACCTACAAAAGCAAGTTATATATAACGATAGACTCAACGCTGTGGTTTATAGTGAAGTATTTAACCCCTGGGAAGCAAAGTGGTTCAAGACAAAAGCCGAAAGGCAAAAAAAAAACCCACCACCTGGATCTGTAGGGCACATCCAACAGGGTAACAACAGGCAGCGCTGCACCCTGCCTGTCTGTCTGTGAGTTGGCACACGATTACTCCAAGGACAGGAAAGCTACGTGCAACTTATGGCGTGCTCTGCAGCACACAGCTAAAATTCAGAGTATCTGTTTTCCTGCTCTGCATCTTCTTGAGCCCAACACTTTGATTTTTTTTGCAGTTTCTCCACCTGGGAAATTCAGATAAAGTTTCCATGGCTCACTAGCATGCTCTGGAGTTTAATCCATATGTTGATTACTACCACTGTGGTCATTGTACACAGAATATTGAGCATAGCCAATATGTCTACAGGTAAGCGTGCATATCCCTCCTAACCGGGGTTTTAAGGATGCAGTTTGATCCTCACTTGTGCAGAATCCCATTGATTTCAAGAGGAATGGGTTATGATAGCTCCTTTCAAAGTCAGGCTGTATGTTTGGCTGTTTAATTACTATCCTAGAGGCATATAATCTTTCTGCAGTTTAAAGGAAGCGATGCTAATCCCATTTAATCGATGTTCCGTGACTTGCTGAAGTCTTAGGAAGCGCCTTCTAGATTTCAGGCAGAAAACTAAAAGCAGTGAGAGCAGATTGCATTGTGTGTCTGCTGCTACGGAGCCCTTACCCACTTCTTTTCTTTCTGCCCAGCATCGGGCTGTTTTCATCTGCAGAATGCTGGCTTTGCCAGAGGAAGGGCTCACCCCTGCCATGCTGTTCCCAGCCCTTGCAGAGGAAGAAAAGGTGTCTGAAATACCATAGTGCTGGCAGCAATACTTGGGGGCAGAAATAAGCACTTATTGTTTTGAAATTCCTAATGGTTAAGTATGCAGATAGATAAACATGGCAGTAGTACATGCTGGCAATTTACTTATTGTAAATAGAGATCCATAATCCTGAAGCTCTAGCAGCGTGAGTGCAGAATTACTTCCAAGGTCACTCTTACCCACCTGAACTAATTCTATTGATTGTAAAACGTGGCTGAAAGGGCTCAAAGAACGCCTCAGGTTTTCTTATTTTTGCTGCTTGGTGGTAGTAGTACTAAAGCAGGGCACTCACAAAGGGTCAGGTAGGCTCCTATACAATAATGAAGCCCTTCAGAGCACACTGCCACCTCTCCATCTGGCTCATTAGCCCTTCACCTCTGCCTTGCCCTGGCACCTGTGTGAAGCATCCCATCCACGGGAGCTCATGCTGGGATCTGTCAGAGCGAAAGCGCGCAGCGGTGCTCAGTGACCAGGCATGGATCTGTGCAGCAACTTTGGGTTCTGTGCAGCCAACTCCCAGCACATGCCTGTCAGGAGCTGCCGGCATCCCTGTGCTAAACGTGCTCTGCTGTGTGCCAGCAGTGTCTGTTGTTTTAACCATGCGGCGGTGTAAATACACAGTCAGGACTGGCAGTGTCTGCCGTCTCCATCCTGTTACCCTGAAGTCAGTGGGAATTTAGGGGATTACAGACCCTAAAGGAGATTAAATGGTCACTGTTCAGCAAAGGCTGACGCTTTTCTGATACAAAAATAATCTCACTTTCCATGATCGTAAACAGCCACGCTGCTAAATTACCCCAGTTTGCTAAAAATGCCTTTTCATTTGGAAGTCTGTGCACATCGCACCCTGCTTGCTTAGTCTGCAGCTAACTTTGTGGGTTTAGAAGAAGTTAGTTTGAAAATCAAATAAACTATCCTCTGTAAATAATGTTGGTATCCACAACCAAAGATGTTCTAAAAATCTCCAGGGCAGGAGCTAATTGTAATGGTGGTATTTGTCTTTGTCAGAGGTTGTTATTAAAATCTCCTTAACTGTTTTAGAGTCCCCAGCACCAACCGGTTAGAAATAAATCTAAGGAAAGGGGAGAGTTGTTCTGCAAATACCTTAAAGTGGAGCCCTTTGTAGGAAAGGTTTTAAAACGATGCTTTCCTTTAGGGGCAACGACAGTGATCTGGCACTGCTCAGCCCCCCTCTCTTGCACACATAAGCACACACGCTTGCAAACACAGAGCCCGGGGAGCCATACCTAGCATCTTCACAGTCTGCTTGTTGTTCTTGTCCCTGATGACAGTGCTCGGACCAATGTTCTTCCTCTTCCTCCTCCAGAGCTTCCTCCCAATGAGGCTGTACAGCACCGTGAGGCAGAATACGGGCAGGAAAAAGAAGATGCTGGAGATCCACACCATGATGGTGAGCAGCCCCGAGCGGATGGCGTACTCCGTGGCACGGCACTCGTTGGTGCTCAGCGGGTTGGTGCCATTCTCGTGCTCGACGCCCACCAGGACGAAGATGGGGCCAGCGCTAATGAAGGAGATGGCCCAGAGGATGAGGATGACCAGCTTGACCTTCCTCTTGGTGATGATCACCTTCGCTCGCAGAGGGAAGCAGATGGCTACGTACCGCTCCACGCTGAGCGCCGTGATGTTGAGGATGGTGGAGTAGGTGCAGCTCTCGCTGATGAACTGGAAGAGCTTGCAGAGGAGATCCCCGAAGTTCCAGGGCCGGTACTGCCAAAGGCGGAAGAGGTCCAGGGGCATGCAGAGGAAGATGAGCAGGTCGGAGAAGGCCATGCTGGACAGGTAGAAGTTGGTGGTGGTCCTCATGTCCCGGAACCGCGACACCACCAGCATGGTCATCAGGTTGCCGAGGACCCCGACGACAAAGAGGAGGATGCAGGCGACGGTGATGCCGGTGAGCACGGGCGCGGGGAAGAGGTGCAGCGGGGACTCGCCGCCCGTCCTGTTCTCCGCGCTCCCCTCCCGCATCGTGCCGCCGCGGGCTGCGCATCCCCGCGCGGCGCCGCTCCGTGCCCGGACCGGGACTGGGGCAGGTGCGGGAGGCGGGGAGGGACGCGGCCCCGCTCCGCCCCCCCTCCCCTCCCGGCCGGGGGCCGGTCCCTCCGCGCGTCACGGCGGGCGTAGGCGCTGCCTCCGCGGGCGCGGAGCGACCCCGCGCTCTGCGGCGTGTTTAGTCCGACGTGCGCGCTCCGTTCGTCCTCCCCCTCCGCTCCCCCTCGTGGGACGCTCCTCCGGGGCCGGGCGGTCCCCGCATGCTCCCACCCGCTGGCCGCGGTGCGGGGCTGCCCGCTGAGCTCCGTCCCCACGAGCTTGCTTTCCGCTTGCCGCCGTCGAGGCGGTGAAGGGCGATGGCGTGCGCTCTTGGAGCAGCTGTCGCTTCTGGGACGGGTCGGTGCGGCGTTCTCCACGCGTGTAAAATCCCGGCTCCGAGACGCGCGGGCTGACGGGCGCGTGGGGCGGCGATGGGCGCGGGGACGGCTGTGGTCACTGTCCGTCGTTTCGTTGCCCTTGGATCTTGGCAGGAGCGCGGTAAGGCTACAGATGGGTGAAGCTGCAGCCGTCGCCCTCTCTCTGATTCACCTGCAATTCCGTTCTCGTTCAGCGTGGCTCTGCGCTCCGCACGCACACCCCTCGGAGCTGCTGGGCTCCCCAGCTGCAGCATCGCGCATCCCTCTGAGACTGATCCCGGTGCTGCGCAAGCCCTGGCTGAGGGAAGCAGCTCAAGGTGAGCTCAGTGGCAGAGCAGGGACCCCCCCACCACCTGTGCTCTGAATGCACCCTGGCATCTGCCTTAATGCAGCGGGGAAACAGAGCTTGGTGCTGCTTCTCATGTGCACGCTCACATACGTATGCCCACCATCTGCCGGTGTTGCTATTTCACAACTGCCAGGCTTTACTGAAGAACAGAGCAGGGTGACACGGCAGTTACTCTGCTTGCTCCTCGGGATGTGCCTGTTGGCAGCTGAGCACTTTGCAGCACTTTCCATAGCGATGCATTAGCCTTAGTGCCCTGTCTGTATCCTGATTTCAACACGCTTTGCAGCTTCGTTGGAGTCAGTATTGGTCATTCCTGCTCTTGCACTGAGACAGTTTCGTAGCAAGTTACTCGAGAGCTGCTAAATTTTATGGAGTATAGCCACAGATTAATTCGTTAGGGAAAAGAAAAGAACACAAAGGAAGAGCCTATCGTCCTCTCACTTTGCTTATCCAGCTGCCCATGTAACTGCTTCACTTATTTCTGAAGAAGAATCATGGGCTGTGTGCCACCAGCATCCAGCTATTTCAGTAGTATGATGTTGCCTCTGACCTAATTTAAATGATGTATTTATATGATGGAGCAGCAGGCTCCCTGTATAGAATACCCCGAGTTGGAAGGGACCCATAAGGGTCATGGAGTGTGGCTCCTGGAAAGCAGCCAAATAGTTCCCGTTATTCTAAAGAATGCTTTCACTTTTCCCACCCCCATACCTTCTCAGACCAGTGGCATTAGCTGCAGGACCTGGGTGCCTGGCAGAGCAAAGGGCCTGAGGCTGCAGCTGTGACCTTGCATGGAGCAGCCTTTATTCTCATGGAATTCCTCCCATTTTTGCTGAGTTGTATCTTGTCAATAAGGACCATTTCCCTTTCCCTTGGGAGATGAGAGCCTCAGTCTTTCAGACAAATCTTGTCCTTTTGTGAAACGGTACTTGAACTGAGGCGGCAGCAGATCTCTATCCTCCTGGCAGCCCAGGTTTGTAATGCAGTGAAATAACACTTAATTCACTGGGAGTTTGGTGCCCTGACCCACTTGGATCAGGGATTGCAGTCGTTCTTTGAGTCCAACAGCTTCGCTGCCCTGCTTGTTCAAAGGGGTTTTGGAGCATGATTCAGGAGCGGCTCCTCCTTCTTAGGGTCAGGGCCAGAAAAAACAGCTGAGAGCGAAGAAAGCAGTCCCAGTTTTTGATTCTTTGGATGTTGAAGGCCGCATCTTAATGGGGCATAAAGAACTGAAATGTCACCAAGTTGGTGTGATGATGAGTTCCTGCATTGCTTTGCATATCCTGAAGGACAGTGGTGAGAGAAAATAGAATGGCTGTGAGAGAAGGTGGTTCCAGGCACTCATCTACCTGCCCTCAGCTGCAGGAAAGGTACTTTACGTTGCCTTACCAACCACAGGAAAGATTGAAGTCACTAATATAGCTGGGATGAGAGAAAGAGGCAGAAGATAAGGACATTTTATGCACAAGATAAGGACATTTTATGCACAGGTTTATCCGCTAACTGAATGAACGGCCAGAAGAGACATTCCAAAAATACTTCAAAGCAAAACAAAACAGCATTACAGGGGACTCTTACCTGTCAGGGAGCTCCTAAAATATTGCTGCTCCCCTTCTGCAGCATTAGAGCTGTACTGAGCGCTGGAGGTAAGGTAGAGTTTCTGTTGACTGTTTTGAGGTCTCTCTCTTATGTTCCATTCTTTCCATTCACTCTTCATCCAATAAAGTTTTAATTCTAGTTTATATTATGGTTTGTTGTCATGGAAGTATCTGAGGGCTTTGAGTATAGATTTATTATGGCTTTCCATGCAAAACAGACTTCAAGGGCGAGATCTGCCATTTAAAAATGATGCATCTTCTACAATCCACAGAAAAGCATCTTTTTTATTATATCTAGGGGCAGGAGGTGCTTTGACTTTTATTATAAGCGTTGTATTTTAAGAACAGGAGGCAGCAGCTGGTGAGTGCTCTCGAAGGTTATGGTTTAGTACCTATCAGCAGTGAGCAGTGCCAATGGAATAGCCGCCGAAGAACCACAAAGTGCAGAAATGACTTTACAGTTGTTTGTATGGAAGTCAACATCTACAAGAGGACTTTGAAATGCTGTTAGTTAATGGGCTAGCAAAGATGTGCTCTAATGCACTAACTCAGAGGCATCCATTTTAGGTTTGTCTTTTCAGTGTGCTTTGGTTCCATGTGCCATTAGGTCGCACCAGCGTGGGGATGTTCTTGGGCCACTCAGTGCAGAGAAGGTTCCCCAGCCACGGCTGTGTTTGTTCTGTGCCAGAAGTACAAGGGTTTATTAAATAGCATATAGCATGAGTAGTAGGAGATGAGTCCTGCATTTTTGCAATGTGGGTATTCAGTATTGCAACTGGGTATTCAATCTCAGGTTCTGACTCAAGGCTGTCCTGGCTTTGCTCCTGGAGGCAGCAGACACCTTTCTGGTGCCACAGGACAAACAGCCCCATAACAGAAGCCTTGCAGTCGAGGGGTGGGGATGCTCACACGTGTACTACTTGTAGTATGCCCTACGACTTGTGTTAGTGCTAGAACGTGCAGGATGGGATTGTACTTATTCATTCTTGGTCATGCTGTCCTGATGGTACTTTGGTTTCTTTGTGAAATGGGGAGCAATAACCTGCCTGAATCCACCATCAGATCCGCACTTCATCCTCTCAGTCCTCATCCTGTAAGGCATAAACAAGGACAGCTTTGTACAAACTGAGGATTATACGAGCTGAAGAATTCACTCAGACAAAATCAAGTGCCTTGAAGAGGCGTTTGTTCCTTGGATTCTGTTGTGATCACATTGTTAGTTTCTAAAAGGCAGTTTGAACCTTGGATTCCCTAAGTGTTTGCTCACATAGTTAGAGTGTTACACATCCTGTGTTCAGTGTTACCTGCGTCAGACTAGGAACATGAACTATGTTAGCACTGACAGAGCAGCCAATGAAAAGGGGAAGCTGCTCAAACCTACTCCTGCCCCAACCTGCTGCCCTGTGGTCCTGAGCACCGGCAGTCAGACAGCATTTGTCTCAGCCCAGTGTGCAACCTGATGTCACCTGCAAAACTTTCCCAAGGAGCTAATGGAGATGGCAGTACTGGCCTAGCAAAGCTGCAGGAAAGGGAGTGCTGTTATAGCAGGCAGCAGTGGTGCTCTGGCACTTAGCAGGGATGCTGTCAGGCAGAGAAGAATGGGTGGTTTCTGTTCATGTGACATAACATGCAATTTCTGTCTGTTTGAATGAATGGAAGAGAGAGTTCAGAGGGAAACAGCTACAAATATCTGTTACCTACATATTAAGAAGTCCAATCTATAAAAATTGGGTCAGACCCCAAATTATCCTAATCCATCTTCTATTTCTGTGACTGAATGGAACAAGGCACCTTGGAGGAATGAGCGAGTTCCTTCTCAATGTGTTTGCTGTGTTGTTTTGATCACTGCATTCAGTTTTTTCTTAGCCCCAGAAAAGTAGATGTCATACATATGAAAAGTGTAATTACGAATCTTAAAACCCCAGGGTCTGATCCAGGATTCTTATCTATTTGCATAGAGTACAAGGAATGCATCTCTGATCCTGCCTGGCCGAGTGAATCCCGCTGCACTGCAAGCAATAACAACTACACTTACTGAGGCAAAGAGAAGCAGAAAAATAGCAGTGATGAAGCAACGCAAGGTAAAATAACAGGCAGTTAGCTGCTAAGTCCTCTTTCCCATGGAAACTCCAGAAAAGAGAGTTGAAATAAAAGCAGGATGATTTCTTCCCAACCCCTGCAGGCATCCCTGTGATATGGGGTGCAGTCGTGGGGTTGGGCTGCTGCTATGGAAGCCAATAAACACCGCAAGGCTCAGTAAGTATTTACTAAAAACATTTTATATAAAACAGATGTAGAAAAATTACAATCCTCACATGTTTTCCGCAACCCACACCCACGTACAAAAATCTGCTACATTCATCGTAAAGTGAGATGAGAAGTGTGACTCGGTGCAAACGTACAATCAGAAGTTGATGCATCTTTCCATTAATCTTCAACCGTGTCCTGTCAGACACCGCTTGTTGGTCTCTCCCCAGGATAACATCTGGCAAGCATGCCTTTGGATTATGCAGAAATAAAATAGGATTATTTGGTGTGATCCTCCGCTCTGCATGCGGGACCTAAGAATAGGTACGTTTAGATTTAAAAAGATAATGCCCAGGAGAGTTCCCTAAGCAAAGAATTCCCAATCATAATATACATTGGGAGCCAGAGAGAGAACATTGAATAAGGCAGAAAGTGTCGTAGTTTGTCTTTATGTCAGCTGCAAGCGTGTGAAGTCCCCCACGGATCCCTTCTGTCAGCCCACAGCCGCTACGTGACACAGATTGGTTCTTAACCACACGGAGGGCTTCTGACTCTTAACAAAGCACTGGAAATGCTTTTTCACAGTTCAAATAAATCTCTTTCAAATAACTCTAAACAAACATTTTTAACATAAATTGTTGGGAACAAAAAATAACAAAAAACCCCCCCATGTCCATGTGAAAAGATAAGCAGCCACAGAAGTCAGGTGTCAGTTTTCCAATGCAGCAGCACCCAGCTGTGTTGGGAACAGCTCTATTCCCCCCCATCCTTTTCTGCCAGGCAAAACAATTTCTGAATTAAGTCCTGAAATCGGGAAGACAACTCCAGGTATGTTTTCTGTTCTGTCTCAAAACAGATTTGACTTGGATCCAAACCACGTACTCTAGTAAACGATGGAGAAATTCACATGTTTGCTTACCACTGAAATCATTATATATGATGCTGTGTTGAAACAGCAGGCTGAAGTTTGACTTGTCGTTTCAGGCTCACACCTGTGTTTCTTTGTCCTAAAAACAAAATGAGGGCTCTGCTGAAGGTCTCTGCTATTGTGAAGGTCTCTGCTATTGAAGTAACCAACCGCAGGAGCCCAGGTGAGCACTGGCCCTTGTGCCCCTTCAGTGCCTCTTGTTGACAAAGCGGAGATGAACGATGCTTGTCTCTCTGTGCACAGTGATTTAATTACCACAATGCAAGGTGAATGGGAAGGTTCCCACGGCAACCTTAATATATTTAAAAAACAGACAAACAGGTTTTCTCCTGGCAATAGTGTTGACTGAAAGTAGCGCTTGCAAAGCATCTACCTTTTTCCTCCTTTTTTTTCCCACTTTCACCTTCCTTTTCCCGTTGGTTTCTCTGAACCTGGGCAAAATGCATCCATGTTGCACATTAGTGTATTTACAATGACACTGCTGCAGATGTGCTCATTTATGCCCATCCAACTTAGACTCACATCCAACTGCAGTCCCGCTCATGCAATCAGTGGCCAGTTTAAATTTCAAAGAAGTTATGAAAGCTTTTCAACCATTCCTACAGACAAAATAAACATCAAAACAGCGTTATCTGAACTGTAGCTGTTGCTTAAGCATGGATAGTTGCGTATGTTTTCCCTAAAATGTTAGTCATCAGGCCGTCATTCTGCCTTGCACCTTTACATAACCCAGGCCAGTGCAAGTAAACATGGAATAACTGTGTCATGCTCCATTTGTAGCAAATGTCGAACAGAATTCAGCATTTAGAGAAAAACACTTCTTTTTTAATATCAAGTACTTGCTGTCAACAAGTGTAACTGCGTTACTGAGGCTGTTGGAGGCAGGGTGAAATCTTTGCAGTACAGCAATTAGGTAAATAGGCGCTGCTGTAATGTGCTGATCCCAAAATACTGATTGATTTCAAAACCTCTCCTGTGCCCTTTCAGCAGCTGTTTTTATGCGCGATATACCGATTGAGACAGAGCAGTGCGCTTACTCAGGCCACGATCCTGGAAAATGCTTAAGCACATATTTAATTTCAAGCATGTAAATACCCCAGGTTTAGTCAGACTGTGTGCGCTTAAAATTAATTAGGTGCTTAAGTGCTTTGGGAGATGAGATGAAGATGTGTAGTGTGAGCTTCCGATGGCTTTTCCCTTTTGGGAAACTCTGGTTCCAACAAAAACTTCCAGAATAATTCCATTGGGGACTAGGAAGGCTCCTAGCATGAGAGATACAGATGACAGGTGGAATTTTCCTCCAGTCCCATCAGCACCTGGAGCAGCTCCACGGTACCTGCAGGATACAGCATGGCACTGGGCCACCCGCGACATGCCCAGCTCGTGCCACACAAAGCACTGCCAACCTGCTGCCTCCAGGCTCCTTCGTGGTCATGGCAGTGAGGGAGCGAGCGGAACACGGGGAGCCTGGTTTTGCTGCTGTTGTTATGGCATCTGCTTCATATCCTGTTTTACAGAATTTTGGGTTGATCCTGGCTTTGCTTCCTCCAGAGTACGGTTTTTGTCTTTTAACCAATCATAAAGGCTCCAAAAAAGCTCGCCTCCTTGTCCATGTCAACTATATCACTGTTACTGACCGAGACAAAAATCCTGTCCTCCCTTTTCAGCTGGAACACCCCGCCCTGGTAAATGGAGTAAAGTCCATACTCAGCCTTTTTGGACCAGCAGCTTGTTCTCGCGCTTTTCATGAGCAGAATGGGATCTGGGTAATTTGTCAGTTTGTAAATGTACTGGACGAGCTGCTTGGGATTCCTTACTCGTTCCAGCAAACCCGAGTCCTCGTTCTCATTTTCGCGGAAGCGAAAGTAAGTCTGTGAGTAGATGTAATAGAAGCCTGTCTGGGGCACCACCAGCTCACCGTTCCACAGCTCCACTTTGTAGAGGAAGGAGTGGCCTCTCCTCGACGACTCCCAGCTGTGGATTTTCTGCCCGATGCCTTTGTGGGACAAGTAATCTACTTGGGAAAGAAGAGAGACGTGAAGTTAAAAGCCTGCACGGCGCCTGCTGTGAGCAGCCAGGTAAGGTAACCTGCCCCTCCCAGAGCAGTTTGTTAGCTCCATCCTCTCAAAACAATTAGGAAGTCCACAATTAAGCTGTTCATTGCTATGTGAGAATTCACACAAACTGTTTTTTATTTTTTGTGTGCTCTCAAATAGGAGAAAAGCCAATGTGCTGTTACTTGGTAACAAAGTTAAAACATCAATTTGTACCCTCCAAGCTGATGAAACCCCACGAAGCCTTTCATTAACAGGACCTGAATGTCACATCTCCTTGCCCATAGGTCTGTCACCATAGCAGCTGGGGCTTGCAACAGAAGGAAATTAAAGGAAAGAGGAAAGCTTAACATCAGGAAGATAATTCTTGTTTTATCCAATGAAGATTCCCAAGGAGAAGTCAGTGAGGTACCAAAGGGAACAAGCTTTCTTCCCATCCTGTGAGAATCACAGGATGGTTAGTGTGGAGGGGATCTCAAAGAGCATCTAGTTCCAACTAGGGCTGCTTTTCTCCAAGCTGAACAAGCCCAGCTCCCCCAGGCTTCCTTCATAAGCGAGGTGCTCCAGCCCTCTGATCATCTTTGTGTCCCTCCCCTGGACTTGTTAAAACAGCTCCGCATCCTTCTTGTGCTGGGGGTCCCAGGCCTGGATGCAGCACTCCAGATGGGGCCTCAGGAGGGCAGAGCAGAGGGGGCAATTCCCTCCTTCTCCCTGCTGGCAGCCCAGCATACTGTTGGCCTTCTCAGCTGCAAGAGCACACTTCTGGTTTTTGTCGAGCTTTTTGTCCACCAGGACCGCCAAGCCCTTCTCCACAGGGCTGCTCTCAGCAAGTTCTTCTCCCAGTCTGTACATGCATCTGAGATTGCCCCAACCCAAGTGCAACACCTTGCACGCAGCCTTGCTGAACCTCATTAGGTTCACATGGCCCAGTTTTCAAGCCTGTCCAGGTCGCTGTGGATGGCATCCCTTCCATCTACTGCACTGACTGTACCACTCAGCTTGGTGACATCCACAAACTTGCTGAGGGTGCACTCGATCCCACTATGTCATTGATAAAGATGTTGAAGAGCACCAAGATGGGCCCCTGGGGGACACCGCTTGTGAGTGGCCTCCACTTGCAGTGAGCTGAAAAACACAGTGTGTGGGACAAGGAGACTCGCGATTTCCTTCTTGCTATTAACTCCATGCAAGTATAAAAGCCTACATTAACTCCAGCTACAAGCGAGAGAGCAGCTCCGCGACCGATGTGTGAAGGCTGTCCCTTACTGTGCGGGGACGCGGAGCTCCTCTTGCTGCTGCCTGTCAGGTGCGCCGCTATCCTGAGCATGGGGCCCTGCGGCGGCTCATTCCTGCGCGGCAGTGCCTGGGTCCTGTCACCTACATGTGGACGAGAAACGGGGTGACCAGTGAGAAGCAAGGACGTAAGGAGACGTGTCTATCCCCTGCTGAACGCGGCTGTGCTGTCTGGCTTTAGGTTTTTAACTGGCTAAATCACAGACCGAACACCCTTGGCTCGTCTCTAGGCCAGGCACCTCACTGCCCCTCAGTCCCCTTAGGACCGCCCTTCTGGCTCCTGGAAATCTGCCCTCCCTAGGTAGGTAAGCACTGTTCCGTGCCCTGTGTAACTGCACAACACCCGAGTCCCTGTTGTCTGGGTTTCACAGTATCACTCAAGTCACTATACCCATTTCAGACACCACCAGCAGCCCCCTTTTACCACAATTAATAAAATTATTATAGTACCGTTGATTGCAGACATGTTTTCCTGAAGGATTCTTGACATCATCTGCCAACAAAAACAAAGAAAACTCATTAGCTTGTCAGCAGAAAGTGAAGGATGCAGAAAACTCTGCTTCTCCCACTCACAAATGCATGCTATTCTGAATTTGATCGATCTAATAAAAACAAAAAAAAGCCTATCCATTTGTCATAATGAAGTATCTTATATCCTTTATGCAACTAAACCCTGGGGAAAATGTTTTCACAAGAGCTCAGCCATCTGGGTTTAAATCTCTTGCAAAATCAGATCCTAATGCTTTTCTTAAATGAGATGTTAAACAAGGACCAGCTTCCATTCACACATTTGGCAGTGCTGCACATCTGCGGGACCTTGGCTCTGGGAAATGACATTTCATTTAATACCCCTAGCTAAGTTTTTAACTCGGCATATCTGACTTCGTGCAGCTCCCTCCTTTCCATCTGCTGACTGCTGGTTACCCGCAGTGGTGCAGCAGCCCTGCCGATGTTCTGGGATGATTCATCCTGGCTGACGGACACTGCCCCTGGGTTGCAGCCAGCTGCCTGCTCTGCCCCAACACATTTTCACTACCCATTCATCCACCCATCCAAAATTTATCTCCAGCAGCACCCAGGTGAGCTTTTTGCAAGCAAGCAGGAGCTGGTTGACAGGTCTGATCTGTAAACACCGTGTTGTCCTGCAGGGACTTCGCTGGCAGAACTTCCCCCAGAGGAGACAAGATTTCAGAATGCAAACAGAGGATCCTTTCTGGGATGCAAGATTTGCATTCAGGTAAGTTTCAGCCTGAAGCGAATATTTATGCACGAGAGGAGCTCTTCACGTGCTGGAGATGGGAATCTGAAAACAGTTCTGATTTTTCAGCCAGGCTCATTTTCACTTCCCACTTCATCCTGCTATTAGCATTCTTTACATGCTTTAGGATCTAAATTCTAACAGCACCACGCTCCACCACTCCGCTACGTCAGCTCCCAAATACCTTTTTAATTAACTTTCCCAGGTGCCACTTCACTTGCCAGCAGGGGTCAGCCACTCTGTCTTTGCTTTCCACCACGTCCAAGTTCTGGATGAGGTCTCCCAGCTCCTCCCCGGTCAGACAAGCAGTGCCACTCTTGGAATACGTGTCCCGGAGCTGCAGCAGGAGAACAGCCACCATTTGTCACCTGGGATCTGCTCACAGCCCAGCTGGGGTACGTCACTGAGTTCTCTATGTGTATGAACACATAGAGAGCTTCTCTCTTTCTGTAAGAAGCTTTCTCTTCTTACAAATATTTGCTAGTGTGGTACAAGTTATGACTATAGAGACAGAATGAGCTATTAATCCTGAGTTTACATATTTATTTAATTATGATGAGGTAGCTAATATGCAGAAATACATTCATATTATCTCCATGGACGTTAAGTATCTGGGTAACCAGGATTTATGTGAGTATCCAGTGCTCAGACAAACAAACTTTGTGAGAATTCAATACTCAGATTAATGTTGTGAATTTGTCACTTTCTGTAGTTCTCTGTTCAAAGCGTTCCTTTTGCACAAGGGATTTTCCTTCACAGATTACTGAGGATGAAATCAAGTATCGAACCTTAAAGGCATTTTCCATTCTGTTTTTTTAGCCAGTGCCACTTATAACCCAGGCTTTCTCTTGGGGTTATCTATAATGCATCCTGCCCATATCCTGACTGGGGTCTGTGTTTGACCTAAAGCCCAGAACAAAGTCCGGACAACAGAGATAACATCTGGGTCCAAACAGAATTATAATGCTGAGTGCTTGTGGCACGGGCTTATGTCTGTACCCTCCAGTTACAGAGGGTAACTGAATCCTTTGCTAAAGAGGAAAGAGCAGCAGAAGTGCTGACTCCTGGGGCACCTTGCAGGAGGAGCTCGCTCTGCCCATGCAGGGCTGGGTGCAGGGGTGAGCTGAGGCACCACTGCTGCTCAGTAAAAGCAGCTGCTGCATGCCCACATTCTGCAGTGCTGCACAGCTGCATCCTGCATCAGCTCTAGGGCCTTGTGTCAGCATGCAAAGCATTCACCTGGACTTCTTGTTATGTTTAAATGCCACTTTTCTTCTGTTAAAAAGTTCTGCTTAGTTTGCTATCAGATGTGTTTGTTCAGTGTGCAGTGGTTTCAGTGCTCCTTAAGACCTGAAAGCAACACGGGGTCAGCACCTGCCTCATGCTCCTGTTTGTTTAGGAAGAGTTTTCCCCTTTCATAAGGCTTAGGAAAAATCCCCTGCAATTCCTATTGCCTTGCTCAGCCCCTTCAGGCTGCAGCAGCACTCAGCTGAGCTGAGCCTGACCCCTGGAACACCTCTGTGCTCTGCAGGCAGTGCTGAGAAAGTGCCCCCCCTGTGAGTGCTGGGGAAGGTTCCTGGCTCGGTGCTGAGGAATGCATTGGTATTTTAAAGTCAGGGCTGTTGTTTCAAAAAGTCACCCGAAGTGGTTAAAACTGTGTGGTTTTAAGGAAAAGCAGCCCTTAGAGCTAAGGGCTCTGATGGATTTAGCCACACTGCTCTGGTTCAGTGAGTTTAACAAAAACAAGTGTGCAGCTGGAGTACTGCTGTTGTTCTCTCACCAGGTGGGGTAGTGCTCAGCTCCAGGCCTCTCCCTCACATCTGCAGGCAAACAGCCCTGCAACTCTGCCTCTCCCTCACCTGTTCTGATCCCCCAACACTTCAACCTCTCTGCCACTGCAATGGCACTTTCCCTCCACTTCTCAGGACCTCGTACCAGAGCCCACATGGCACCGCAGGGCTGGAGTTTGCCTTATGGTCAGAGAAAGCAAGGAGCAGATTTCTGCAGGGCTCACCCAGATAAGGCGTATCTGCAGCACTGAGTCTGAGGACAGGTCCTGTAGGAGTGCCTTGTTGTCCCCTCCTGCCCCAGGACCGGGGCTGTTTTCAAAACAAGGAAATGTGTGGCTATTTTCCTTGCAGCCCACATCCTACAGCACCATGAACTTTATTGTGCTCGTGTCTCCTCACTTCCTTCAATAGCAAAAGTGCTAAAACAAACGGGTGCATCTGAGCACTCAGGTTGGCTGGGAAGGGAAAAGCCAGTCTTATGTTACTTGTTTGGTAGCGATAAAAATATCTGCAGCCTCAGGAGGTTGGTGAAGGTGCAGAAATGACAGTCTTGAGAACAAGGCAAACAGGCAGGCAAAGTCCTAATGCATCTCCAGAGCTTTATTCCACGTGCACAACGTGGAGGAGGGGTAGCAGCCTGTGCTCCAGGCTAGCCTTCCACATGGCTGTCGTGCACCAGGTGATGCACAAGGTGTGTGCCCAAGGTTCCTTTGCAGCCCAAGTCAGTGCAGCCGTGGAGCTGTGCAGAACTCTGGGTCTGGATCCTGGGCTTTGTTTAATGGGAAGGGAGGGAGGAGCGCTCTGAACTGTACTCTGATGTTTATGTATGTCTTCATTCTCAGCATTTTGCAAGTGAATGAAACGAAAGCAGCGCAGCTCCGCGGTGCCATCATCAGGCAGGGCGCAGCTAGAAGCTAAACAGGAGCATCTCCCGCCCTTCCAGAGCGCCGGCCCCTAAAGCAGACAGCACGCGGGTACCTGTCGGCTTCCTCCTGAAGCTCGGGGTCCCGCCATGCAGCGGGGCGATGCACGTGCAGCGAGGGCACGAGCACCGGGCAGGCGACCGAGCAGAGCAGGAAGGGGCGAGCTGAGGGCTGGCGGCGAGCAGCGCGGCGTTGGCTGCCCGCTGCCTGAGCTCGCTTTGTGCCCGCCGGCTCTGCCCGATGCTGCACGAGGCTCTTAAAGGCGCTACACCCCCTCAGCTTTCGTCGGGCGCTTTCCCATTGTCTGCGGGGCATCCGGTGGGGGAGCTGAGGCCTCCCGCTCGCAGCTCTGCACGAGATACGCGTTTGCAAACTCCGTGCAAAAGAAAAAAACAAACCAACCACAAAAAGAAAAACAACCCGTAAGTTTTAGGAAAAGAAAAAGCAAGAGCTCCCCGCGTGGCTCGCGCCGCCCCGCGGCACCCACCTGCTTCAGCTCGTTGGTGAAGTAGATGTAGGTGACGGCCACGCAGACGGACTGCAGCAGCACCGCAGCCACCAGCACGGCCCCGCAGGTGTGCGCGGGGCTCGGCCCGCCCGCGGGCAGCATCTTAGCGGCGGGACCGTGCGGAGCGGCTCCGCGGCCCTTATAAGGGGCCTCCCCCTATAGGAGGCGGGGCCGGGCCGCCCCCTGCGCACTCCCGCCCCCCGGGAACGCTCCCGACGCCGAAACGCGCGGCCTTGAGCTATTCCGAAATAAGGGGTCGTAAAAAAACGGCCTCCCTGCTGCCTTGTTTAACGCAGCTGCTGCGTTCCTATGCCAGAAGTTGCCAGGAGTCAATTGGAAAGCGCCCGACTAACGTGGAGGGGGAGCCCCGCCCGCTGGGAGGGGCTGTGCCCCTTTCCATCCCCGTCCTGCGTGGAGCTCGACTTCGATTGAATGAAGTAAAACTCTTCCTTCTCTGTTTACATTCAAAACGAGCAGAAGCGCAAAAGAAACAAAAGTGAAAGCATCTGCCGGACGCTCCTGCTTCTCCTAAAGAATCACAGAATCATTACGGATAGAGAAGACCTCTAAGATCCCCAGGTCCGACCCCAACCCATCCCCCCACGCCGACATCCCCACGGCTCCGAACACCTCCAGGAACGGTGACTCCACCGCTCCCTGGGCAGCTGTGCCACTGCATCACTGCTCTTTATCAGAAGTGCTTCCTAATATCCAACCTGAACCTCCCCTGGCACAACCTGAGGCCATCACCTCTCATCCTATCGCTGTTACCTGGGATCAGAGGCCGACCCCCACCTCACCACAGCCTCCTCTCAGGGAGCTGTACAGAGTCATAAGGTCTCCCCTGAGCCTCCTCTGCACCAGATCGAACCACCCAATTCCCTCAGCTGTTCCCCATAGGAGCTGTGCTCAGATCCCCGCAGCCCTGTTGCCCTCTGGACATGCTTCAGAGCCCTAGTGTCTTTCTTGTAGTGAATCTGTTTGCTACTTCCAGTGCTTACTTTTCTGCAGTCAAGTTTTGTCTTTAATAGATACAAACTCACACTGAAAATAATTTGTTTCAAAGGTTCTGAGAGTATAAAATTACTGTTTTGATGAAATTCTACTGCAGCAAAACCTCACGGCCGTGACAACAGTTGGAAAGAATGCTGTCAGCACCATTTTAACCAAAAGTCAGTTGTGTTCCGTGCATAGCGCTGGATGGAAGCAGCTCACTAGCAAAACCTCTGATCCTTCCTGGCTCTTCCATCCTATTAAAGCTTGCCCAGGGAAGCCTTTAACTAGCGATAAGCCTTAATCTGTGCTGCAGACTCAGGACCCGTGTTATTGGTCTGGTAGGGAAGCACCTGGCCCTGGAGCCACGATGCCTGGAAACTGTTCCTCTCCAGCAGTGATGTTTCCAGAGCAGGATGGAGGTTAGTGTGTATTTATTTCTGTACTTCCCCAACTGATGCAGATGGTTATTGTTATCAGTGCTATCATCCCATGAGCCCCAGCACAGCAGGCCTGTGCTCATTTTCCAAGGCAGAGAAAGCAGAGGTAACTTTTGGGTAAGCAGCAGTTGGTGGTGACGCACTGGAACAGGTTGCCAAGGAGGCTGTGGATGCCCCATCCCTGGAGGCATTCAAGGCCAGGCTGGATGTGGCTCTGGGCAGCCTGGTCTGGTGGTTGGCGACCCTGCACATAGCGGGGGGGTTGGAACTAGATGATCTTTGAGGTCCTTTTCAACCCAGGCCATTCTATGATTCAATTCTCAACACTGGTTTCTCTGTGAGGCCGTGCTTTTCATCATGGGTATCAAAAGGCACGAAAGTCACAGTCCATGCTGAGCAGCACTGAGTTAACTTTGCACGTGTGGGACAGATCACATCTTGGCTCCTGCAGTTCCTTCCTGTGCCAGATTTAGACCTCATGTTTTGCTCTGACCCACTGCAAATTCATGAGTAAATCATCACTTGCGCTGTCACAGAATTGGAATGAGGATGAATTTATCAGTGTAATGCCCTCTTTAGCCTATGGCATTACACAACAACAGTGGGCTACCGTCCCCAGAATGCACCCACATTGCAAGCTCTGGTCTGGGGCTGCAGTCTCACATTTCAAGATTTTTGTTTGTCTTAGAATGAGATTTTGGTCAAGAAGAAAACTTCTAAAAACTTCATTTGGAATAGTCGAAATGGTTTTACAGTCTCAGTAACATTTATATCCATTGTTAAGGGCTATAAGGATATACTTTCCTGTACGCCCCTCGAGACCACAGAGGTGGAACTCCTGCAGGAGCGGACCCACAGCAGGGCCTGGCCATGCAGCGACTGCTGTTGCACTGCCAGGCTGCGAAGCATTCGGTGCTGCCAAGGGCCTGGGAGAGCAAAAGTCATGTCTGCAGCCCTGGGTAAGCCTGTCTCTGTTACATGAACAAAGTGATAACGTTGAAACAGGTCCATTGCAGCTCTGGAGGTAGCTGGGAGGACAGCCATTACACAGAGCTGCTGCTGCTGTGTTTCAGAAAGGGGAAGAATTGTCCTTTGCACATAGCAGTGTCCTACTGAGCAATCAGGTAGAGCCTTGAAGCATGAAATTTGATTATCTTCATCACAGATGAGTGCCCTTAACCTCCCTTGAAAATAAAAGGCAAACATTTCTCTTTAGGATGCTAGATCTCTGTGCAAAGAAAAGTATTTTTCAGAGGCTTACTCATGGTGAAGCACCTGTCACATGCCTGTCTAGCTTTGCCCAGCTAGTTTCCTGCCAGGACCATCTTGAGGACGGGCTAATGAGCATGAGGAATAGCTCTGTATTTTGCACTGCCAATACCTGTGCATGTGTAGGGAGAGGATCTGTCACATACGGTGGTACTGACTGCTGTGGGTATTCCCTTTGGTTTGTTTTTGCTGTGAGGAAATGGCCATCATGGAGGTGCTGGGCTGCTTTGTGGCTGCTTTCTTCAGGGGGATTGGACACTGTCTGGTTGCTGAGTGCTATGTATTCTGATCTAGATACTCATTAAGATACAAATGTTCTTCTACCACTTCTTTTATATCCATTGAAAGACTTTATGCTGGTAGCTAGAAAGTTTCATCTGCTCATTATTTCACGCTGTGTAGTTCATATAAGAAAAGCAATAACAAGAAGGAAATCTGGCCATGGATGTTCCAACTCTTTAGCTCTGGGACGTGGAAGACCTATGGGATTGAGGTATAGCAATTCTCCCTCAGGAAATACTCTTTGGAGTCCTTCAGTGTGCTGGTATCTGCAGCATCTCAGATGCAGTTCTTTTCAGGTTAGGGGCTGTGAGAGCTCAGGGAAGATGCAGGTTGGCCTGCACTGGACAAGCCTGCCCAGAGCTTTAGAGGGAACCTTCTGAGGTCACTGACAGGGAAAGGCGCAGTGGTGAAGTGAGGATGGTGCAGGCTGGGAGGGGAAGCTGAATTACTGGTGCACGTTGCTGGGCTATCAGTCAGTTGGAGTAAACCTGAAGGGAGACACTGGAATGCAGGGAACATGCCAGTGATATCACAGCAGTGATAAAAGTGCACACACTTTAATATTATAGAAGGCGTTGCATAAATGTCATGCAGGAGGTGCAGAAATACCTTTTTGCTTATGTGGATCTTCAGCTTGTGTTTTCAGCGATGCTGAATAGCAAATGCATTTTCCTTCTGCCCTGAAAAATGAGTCTTTATGCAGCGAGGAGCAGAAGCTCCCCATAGCTACCAGCAAACTGAGGATCAGTGCAGCTCTGTGGCCCGACTGCTGCACGGAGGGGACTTGTGCTGCTCCAGCATTTACAGATGGCAAATTTTTCCAGGTGCAAAGTGAGTTTCTGAGCCTGAACAGCACTGAAACACAGAAAACAGAAAGGGCAGAAGGGAGCACTGAAAGGGGAGCTGTCTCCTGGGTCAGCACGCCTTTATTTTCACCATTCCTACTCCAAAGTTGTGTAATATTTAACTGAAAAATATAACTGTAGCAATATTTAACTAAAAGTAAACTGCTGCGTACTTCACTGAGCTGCAGTGTATTTACTCGTGGGGCTCAGCTTTTTGCTTTGCCACGCTCAGTGTTTTTAAGTTGAACTCAAGCTGACATCAGTGTGCAAGAGGAGAACTGGAGTATCTGGGAACAAAAAGGTTTAACAAACACTTCTTCAGACTCTTTTAAGAAGGATTTCCTTATTTACTCGGGAAGGATGTTCAGAAAGATTCCCGATAATAAACAGCTAATTCCTAAATTCCTAAAGTAGAGAACAAAGTATTTTTAACAATCAGTTTCAGAGCTGTGTGTTTGCTGTATACAGCCCAGTACTTCGTTTTGAATAACCCACAATACTTGTTTTTTCTCCTTAGTTGAGATGCAAGTTAACACATAAGCAAGCCACAGAAACTTCTCTCAGCAAGCAAAACATCCCCAACTTGTATTCGACTTTGTTCAGTCACTACTCTTATTTGTCTGAATATCAATGTTATCAGCAGATTAACTACTATTCTGGTCACTCAGAGCTGCCAGGTAACTTATTAACAGAAGGTTTATTCAGGTAATGCAAATAAAGTGCATTTGAAAACAAAACATCAAATGTCAACAGTTAGAAAGAGCCTTCACAAAGGTGCTTTGAGTCCTGTTGAAGACTCACATTTCTTCGCAGATCTGAGTGCACAGATCCACACCGTTTCAGATGGTGTTTCCAAGTGGATGTGTAGAGTTGTTGGGTCTTCCTTTAACTGGAAATCAGCACAGGCAGGATTTCTGAAGTGGGGAGGATGACCGGATCGTTTGACGGGAGGGGGAGGCTGCAGGAGGTAATGCATAGGAAGTGTGCAAGGCTCCTGCAGCGGGTAGAGTAGGGAGGCCTTGAAAATCCCCACTGCCCCCACCTCTGCGGAGGAGCCAGGCAAGCCTTAAGAGCTCCTCCTTGTAATCCCCATGGATTTGCTTCTTTTACCATGGTTCCTTTGGAGCTGAGGCAGCGGCAGTGCCTGGTCATTTCCTCCCACGCTGTGCTGGAGCTGACTGGGACAACTGGGGCCACAATGCAAAGGTAGATCACAGACGAAGGTAAAAAAAACACTTATAAAAAAGTTTGTACTGACTCTGTTTTCTGGAAGCTGTTTCTCTGCAGGGACACCAGACTGGTGGGGCACAGCTGAGGGCATGACAAACTGCTCAGTGCAGCAAAACATGGGAGGAGACGCTTAAAACAGTTTTTCTACGCATGGACATGATCTTGTGATGACTCGTATAGATGGAGTTGACCTTTTCTAAACCCCATCTCCTACACTTGATCAAGTATCTTAGATTGCATGGGGAAAATTTTAGTGGTGGAGGAGGAAAATTGGAAATGCAGCAAAGGCATGTCCTGGAGGTTCAACCATCAACTCAGATAATAAAGGAATCCAGACTTCCCTGTAAAATGTTTCATAACAGTAAAACCATTTCAAAGCTTTTTCCAGATGAGCATTGAAAACTTGTGTTGGCAGATTCTGTAGGTGAGATCGCCATGGAGAGGGCTGCAGAGGGTGTTTGTGTCCTTTTAAAGATACATGGACACACAGAGATGGATCTGGAGAAGCACAGTTCGAAGCTGACACTGGCAAGAGCTGACAAGGCCCAAAGATGTGCCGGTGTAAGGCCTTGGTGGGGCTCAGCTCAGCAGTGAGGAGGCTGCAAAAGGGTGAAGCCATGGCAGAGCACACAGTGCTCAGCACCGTGCTCTTGCTGTTTGCTTTGGATCAGCTCTGGTGCAAACTGGGGCCACTACAGTTCATTAAGCCAGCCAAGAGCTGGACAGTCACCTTGTGGGCTAGCAAGGAGACACAGGCCTGGGGAAGAGCTCAAGGAGAGGAGGGGAGTCTGTGCTTTCATGCTGCTCATACAGATTGGGAGAAGATCTGCCTAATGCTTATCCATAATGAAATTAATTTTGGAAGGCAACGGCTATTTACAAGAAGTAGCTACTATTTACAGGAACATTTCATGGGGATTTTTTAATTTCAGTTTTGCTTTTGTGTTCTTTATTACTAGCAGTTTCCAATTCAGTAGTGCTTCTTGGCAAAGGAAGTGATAAGTACAAACTTGAGTTACACCCATGCTTTGTTTCAGCAGCCACTTCCAGCCGGGCACTGGGACAGTGCAGCGGTGCCCTTTGGGAAGGTCTCTGCAGTCTTCTTCAGTTCCCATGGCTGGTTTATGATGTGGTGGCACAAAGAGTTTATGTGATGTATTTAAGGGGCAAAGTGGTACAGGGCTGCGCAAGGAGCCTTCATCCAAGGCTATGGCCTGAGCTCCTGTTTCACGTAGGAGGGGCTGGGGTCATTCACGTGCTCTCTTCCACCACAGCTTAACAACCAACACTTCTGAGCCATATTGAAACCATACTGATGTTACTCCATGCCAGTGCCCAGCTGTATAAAGGACATTTGCCTTACTTAGAGAAATACAGCCCTCTCTTCCTCACAACAAGTTTTGGAGAGAAAGGTGGAAAGTGGAGCTGGGTAAGTGCACCTTGTGGCTGAAGTGTGAATACTAAGAGCAGGCTGTGAATTTTAAATTGCTCTTTTGACACAAGAGCTTAGCTCCTAAACTAGGAAACAGAGCCTTTGTACTCATTGTTATCAGCAAGTTCACTGTTTTCACTATTACAATTGAAATAGGAGAAGTGGGCATGTAATTGTGTTAATTTGAATAGCAAGACAATTATATAGCACAGTACGTTTGCTAGCTGCTTCTGCTGGCTGCTGATGGCTCTACGTGTGTTATTTAACACACGTAGATAGCAGAGGACAATGAGTTGCTCTTGCAGATCTAGATATGAGGGTTATCAGGGTTCTTCCATTGGGATTGTGCAAGAGGAGAGATCATGCCCAGGACCCTTGCTGGCAGTGGAGCCCTCCAGTGTGCTCTGCAGATTTGCACACAACTATTTTCTTTTTTTCACTGTGTCTTTTCAAGACATAATTACCACTGCTGACAAGGAAGGGGTCCTAATTTTGAACCAGTCAAAACTGATAAACCACCCAGAAGTAACGGATGTGCATTTTGAGCACCCCTTATTGCAGCCTGCCTACAGAACCTACTTTCAAGCAGCAACTTCCTCATCTCTCAAGGTATCCAGAGAGCAGAAGTTAGAAATGTGTTATAAATACTCCACACAGCCTGTTTTTTTCCAGGCATATCCTCTTTCCTCACTCAGAAATTTTCTCCAGGGCCATCTGAGGCTGTGATAACGTGCAGAGCATCCCTCAGCAGCCTGCCGAGCCTGCAGAAATCTCAGATTTACACCATATCCACCTTCAGCAGGAGTCAGATTATTTGGGATTTGCACACATAGTCCACAAAACTGAGGCATACAGGTTTGGCAAATCAGATGGATCCTGTACATACACCTCCAGTATATGCATGCATATATTGTACGAGTGTTTATATTCCTAGCTTGAACACTCTGACGAGAAAAATGATGTTTCTAATTTGTAATTTTTTTTGTGTGCTTATCTTGTTATAAGCCTGACATGCACTTATTCCAAATAAATAATATGTGTTTTATTCCCAAGGGAGCACAATAGCCGGGCAGGGACAGCAGATTGCAGATAACATGCTTATAATCAATGAGCAGGACAATGCAGTCCTTTGAAGTTTTCTGCAAAGCGTTCTGCATGTAAACGTGCACACAGAGTAGGGCAGGAGCTGAGATCTGAACCTGGAGGGAAACTATGGCAGCGGGAGATATAAACTGGCAAGTGAGGAAGTTTTGCTAAGAGGAAAAAGCAGACGAGAGCACATTGTTAAAAAAAAATCCCTTTTCAAGCATGGCTTCCTGCCTGGAGATTTGGCACTGTGCTTGTTTTGAAAGAAGTGTGTCAACTCCCACTGCAGTTCCTGAGCTCAATTGGTTTCCATCTGGTGGGTCTTACAGAGGAATCCCTTGCTCTCCACCAAATGAGTGTCTCTGCCTGCCGTGGAATTCAGACTCCTTACAGAGCAGGACCAAGGTAGATAGGAGTGCTGATGTAGATTAGCAGTGAAGTGTGCGTGTTACTGGGCCTGTCCCTTCCCCCCTTAGGGACAGCCCAGGTGTGAGATGTCCTGTGGGCTGAGATTCTCAAGCCCTACAGCTCCTGTCACCGCTCATGATGGAATGCATGGAAAGAGAAGAAATCATTCTAATGGATGCTTGATCTTCCTGTTGTTTCTTTAGACACCAAACTGTGTCCAGCTGATGGAGTTGTGTTCTCTGGGGACAGACCTGCAAGCCCAGCGCTCCGAGTGCTCCCTGGGCTCCTCTCTGGGTGGTTTTCCTCTGACTTCATCCACACCATTCAGCCTTCCTACTGCAGCGTGTCTCTGTCTTCCAGGGGACCACCAGGCGGAAGAAATCTCACCCCCCATTTCCCACACAGGCGGACTATGAAGAATTCTTGCCTGAATAGCACTTTGCGAGATCTGAGTTTTAAGACTGAATTATCGATGCTTTGACAAACCTTTTTTTTTTGGTGAGAATCAGATTACCTCATACGTTGACTAATCGGATAACGCACATGGCACTGCTCCAGACTTAAAGCCTCCATGTCTGCATAGGTATGAATGTGCATGGGTGAATGCACACTACCATTAGAAACATACATATATCTGAATTCCTGTACACAAAGTACAGTAGTCCTCAGTTTTGCTGCATTTAGCAAAATTTTGCTTAATGTGCTTTACATACCCATGATGATATTCATCCCTGATGGAGTGCTGCTGTAGCTGTGTCAGCTGCCTGTTTTGCATATAAGACATCTGGTATTGAAGTTCCTTAACACAGACAGTGTATTTCAGATAAAGGCAGCTCAGTGTTTGGTGAGCACACAGCTCTCCAAAATTGCCATCATGTTACTTTGCTGGTGCAGAGAGTTGATGTATGTTCAGTCTGGGCTTGCACTGACCTGTAGACTATGCAGTCTTTGCAACATCTATTGCACTCACCTTTATCTTTTTCTCACATTCACGCAGATAGAAAGCATCGTGTCCAAGCTGGCTTCCGAAGTATTTCCCTAATTTCTGCTCTTTGGTGGGATCTCAGCAGTTACTGCAGAGTGTGAGTCCTGTGAAGGTAAGAGGAAACAAGCGGGGTTTAAGTTCCAGGTGATCTGGATTGAGATGTGTTTTCTGGAGAGAAACGTTGAACGCAAGAAAGCATTATCTCAAGATAAAGGCTTACGGTAAAGGTTGGGTTCTGCTTAAGACACCATATTAATCTAACAGTGTCACCAGTTTTGTGTAGCTGCAGAAGGATCCGTGCTTTATCCTGACGCAGACAGCATCAGTGAAAGGTCAGCTGGTGGTCAGCATCGTACTTCACTGGGTCGGCAGCACAGCTGAATGTTTCCAGGAAATGAACATTTGTACACCCCAAGGAGCATTTTTAAGGTATGCGTTATCTGTTTGTGAAATCCACTTTTCCAAAAGCAAAATATTTATGTCTGAAGATTTTATTCCCAGTCATGGCACTTCCCTGCAACTCTGCTCCGTGTTGTGAGCGCTCTGAGCGGAGGGAACACAGCTTGATGCTTGGGCTGTGCTCCTGGCAGCTGTAAAAACCGAGTCATAACTTGCACACCAAGTGTTGTGAAATCACTGACACTGGATGAACGTGGAACAGCTGGATTTCATCCCTTACAACACCACATTTTAACTGTAAAGTAGTGCTCGTGGTAACGCTACTCTGAATTGAAGGTTGTAAGCTAAATGTACAGGGGAGCAAAGACGTCTGTGCATTGGAGGCATCAGCAGGCACATGCACAAAGACCCCACTATGTAGACAACCCCTGCAGAGCCACAGAAGCGGTGCAGAGGTGTGTTTTGTGCTCAGAGACACACCCAGCTAAAGGGATTGCCTTCAGACTGGTGAGAAACATGATGGCCTTTGAGAGCTGGTGGAGAGGAAGAGTTGTTGGAGGAGCACTGACACTGCAGAGCACACCTGTATGCTGACACAGAGTAGAAAGAATGACCTGTTGATGCTGACAGCGGACTGCTGTGTGGCTCCCAGCTGCTCGCCCCCACTGTTTCCCTTGAAGTGCCTTTCCTTGCCTTGTGCCAGTGCTACACACACACACAACAAATAATTCATTTGGGGCTTTTCTCCCTGCCTGGAATTTCCACAAAAGTTTTGTTGTTACAGCTGATGATTTTGGGGTTTGAAATGCGTGCAAGTATCTTTGGGACGGCACGTTGGATTCAATCCTGCCCTTATTCCAGTTAATACCCAAATTCGCATGGAGTGCAGCAGGAGCAAGCTCGTTTTATGGCTGACAGCCTGGAAATACTGTACTAAACAGTGTGGCTTTCCAAAACTGGGTGTGATTGACAACACTTCTGTAGTGTTTTGGTAGGCTGGAAAGCCAAATAGTCTGTGGAGAAGCCAAATACAGACATGTTTTCTTTATGGTCAGCAAAAATGCTTAAAAACCTGCTGAACAGCCAGGCTTTTGGAACTCTGAATGCAATGCACACACAATGGGGTCAACTGTCTACCAGCATTAAAGGTGAAACTCTCTCAGAATTAACAGAAATATTTGAGATAATGCCAGCAGAGAAGGTGACCTGCTGTGTTGCAGCTGCTGCTGCTCAGAGCCCTGGGGAATCAGGCTTTCCCAAAGAAACCCTGGAAGCTTTGCAGTGTTGATAAATACCTGGTTACTTCGCCTTCATAAACAGGACTCAGGCAGATGAGCAAATTGCTCTGTCTCCATGAACGTTAGCAGTTTCAAAGTTATTTACTCTGGTTATAAGTGCAGATCTAGTAGGAGGAAAAAAACAAAACACCTAGGCTCAAGGAAAAATATGTATCTTTTTGTTTATTTCACCTTGCAACTTGCATGGACTCAGGAGCAAAGCTGTGGCAATGCATTTGTATGTTTAAACCCGTAAAGACAATCTTAACCATGGAGAGTTTACACTCCAAATCGTTATCTTGCAATTCCTGTGTGCATGCAGTGCTGTGCAGCACCAATGGAAGTTGTGTGACAGTTCACTTCTGCAGGAGGTGCAGGGCTGTTGTCCTAAGAAAACAGCTGAGCACAGATGAGCAAATGGCTGCTGCTGGGTTTGTAGGAAGGCCTTTGGTTCAAAAACCCTACACCAATTTCACCTATAATCAAGGAAGGAGCTGTCTTAATGCAAATTCCCCAGCAGTTTCTGACAAATGCTGGGTATAGAAAAGTATACCCAGCAAGATGGCTCTGCCCAATTCCTATTCCTCCTCGATATGCCTGTTACGAGCTTTCTCACACTGGTGTGAGATGCTGATGTGGAAGGGGATACTGTGGTTTCAGTCCCTCTTGACATTCGGGATGCACTTCCCAAGCCTGTTTTTCCATCCTGCTGTGTGAAATTAATTTTGGCAAAATCTTGAGAGAATTAAACTGCATCTCCATGCTCAATTCATGTTTGCTGCCTGCCTGATTTATGTTGAGACGAGGCACTTGGGCATGCCAATTATCCTGTCTTTTATTTGCCTTGTGCATTGAGCCTTTGGCTACTAGAATTAAACTGGAAAATGCAATTAAAAGCATTAGCTGTAGCAAACATACCACAAAATATCATTATATGCTTGACAATGTTCTCCTTCATACTGTTAATCCCCCCAGATCTACCTGTGCTATTAGATTTCATATATGGATTTTGTTTTTCTCAAAAGACTAAATTAATTGGGATGAGCAAATCGTGCACCTAATTGTGTAAGGAAGGAAAAGGAAGATGTCACCGTACTGCAAAACCTCTTGGTAAACATAGTCTCAGCTGGAGTTGGAGAGCAAACATTATTCAAGCTTCAGATGTTTGTGGGTACCTAGACAATGTTATACTTGGCTTGGCGCACCTTGGAAGTTATTGTGTATAAATGAGGTCTTTGGGTGAGATGAAAAGTGGTCAGGGTGAAGCAATGAGCGAGGCTGGCAGTGCATGCCAGGGCTGAATGCTGGGGCCCATCTGCTCCCTTCCCCACATCCTCCCAGGTGAAGTTCATATCCGAATGGATCCATCCCACCACACACCCAGGTACCTGTGTGGGGAGCATGTGCTTGTGAGACACGCTGCTGTTGTCCTTCAAGGAGCAAACCTGGATGGAAGACAAACTTCCCTTGCTCTTCATTCCCAGGATAAAATAGACCATCAAAAAAAAGCAAAATTCTGACTCAGCGTGCAGTTACAGTAAGTTGAAAAGCCAGGAATGCACCAGTGTTGAACACAGCTGCCAAATTCCTGTGGTTATTTCCCTGTCATACAGTCTGAGGAGAAAAACAACAAAGATAAAATAGGCTGAGATGGTATTAACCCTGCAAAGTCTGCAAGGTCAGGTTACTGGCTTTGCCAGCTATGATCCAAGAATACCTGACTCTCAGACCGCTAAGCTGCATGGCCTTCCTTGTGGTGAGAATATATACTAGTCATGTAAGTTGCCTGCAAAACACCTTTAAAAGACATCTCTTGATCTCTGATAGAAACACCATTGCAGGAGAGAGTTGCTGCTTCCTTATTGCAAAGACCTGACAGAAGTCCTGCTCACCTTAATTTTAAACCTTCTCTTTAGCTGTGCAAGGAGGAGTTCCACAGAAAACAGATGTCTAAGGCAGGAAGAGGTACACGTGGAAGAGAGAACAAAGGGGAATCTAGACAGGCCCAGCTCAGTGCTATGCCTCAAGACATGCTACGCCTCATTGTGTGATGACAAACAGGAAGGCTGGCATCTCTGCAGCAGTAAAACAGATCGAGCTGGAAAAAAAAAGGCAACTTTTTGGCTAGCCAGAACCTGCCAGGAATGGTGATATCTGCATGCTGTTGGACTGCAACATTTCGCCTGTTTCTGTTAGTCCTGGTGGGAAGTATAAAGGGCTGGATAAGCCTGGTGACTTTGCCCTGCTGGACTCATTTCACATAATGATTATTGCTCAAGATAGACAAGAGCAAAAACATAAATGAAACTTTCTTCACTCCGGGGAAACGAAACTTACCTGAACTGATACAATTACTCAAGGTTTCTTTGCCATTGGAGGACGATGCAGCTCCAGGAGGGCCCAGCTGCATGGCTGGGTGTGCGTGCATGCAGGGGCTGCAGCCAGCTCCCATGCCTGGCCTCTTGTCACCTGAGAAGCATTCCTGCTTCACTGAGGGCTCGTCTCTTTACGGGCATTTCGGGGAAGCAAGCCTAGTGATAGGGCTGAGCAGATAAGCGACAACAGTCTTGTTTTCTTCTGAGTTTTCCTGATTGTTTTATTGGTCTCTGGGAAAGCACCAGGTCAGAATGCTCTGAACATACCTGCCTGCACTGCAGTTTGCCTGTTGGGAAGGGTTATGGTAAAATCCCAATCCGGTTTTATTGTTCCAAGTACTGCTCACCTTGTGCTGGTGCCAGGGGCTCCTTCACACGCAGATTAGATGAGGTAATTATCCATATGCGGGCAGAAGCCTGCCTGAGCTCTTTGTGTTCCTACTGCTCCCTCACAGTGACAAAGCTGAGGAGACCCCAGGCCCTCATGTGCCCCACAGCTGGGGACAGCGAGCTGCTGGGGTCTGGGGACTCCCATCAGCTGCAGACCCACAGCTCCTAAAGAAAACTGGCTTTCTCTTGGCTGCAGCAGGCTGTAGCTAAGGTCTCAATGTGCTGAAACCTTGGTCACCTGATTTCTTCCTAAACAATTAGTGAAGTCTCTCCAGATACTGTGAGGAGTAGGGTACTTTTGAAGGGCTTCCAATGCTGCCAAGCTTGGAGCACTTTCAGTGTTGTGAACAGTCAAGGAGAAAAACAGCAGGAACCAGGATCCTGGCAGCTGATGAATGTGCATTTATGCATTCAAACCTTGCTCGAGCAAACTGCTGACACTGAGATGAGCTGCCCTGTGCAGGGCTGGGCCCAGGTGGGCACATGCAGAGGAGTGCAAGAACTGCTCCCGAACCAGCCTCAGCTTGCAGATCCAGTGGAGAGCAAGCCAACACCCTAACAGCTCTGCCTTAGAGCTCATAGAGACTTGGCACTTGTACAAATACTGCTGAGAAACTAACAGCGATATTGGGAGGTGGAATTCCCCTCTCCAACCTGTGGTAAACATCCTTAGCTTCCCTTTGCACCAGGCCCTGTGCTGCTGGTGGGAGAGCTCAGCACAGCTCACTCCCACTCTTGCTTCTGGTGTTGATTTTTAAACCTTCTCCTGCAGTGACGGTCCCCTGGATGCCGAGACCGACAGCAGTGCTGCCCACAGAAGGGGTTAGGCATTAACAGGAAAAGCACCTTCTGCCTTAACTTGTTTTTCAGCTGGAAGACAAAAATTTGATTACAAATCCTGGTACTGATATTAACTTTTAATGATTTCTGTGTCCTGACTTGCTTCGCAGGCCAGCTGGTTTTGCTTCCAGCTCTGCTACTGAGTCACATGGGGTTAGGCTGGGGTGGACACCTGCAAGTAGAGTGACAGATTGGAGCTGAGTTAACCAAGCTGCCCTTTGCTGTTACAGAGCGAGTAAACAAGCCTGTTGAGGAAGTGTTAGTAGGAAGAGCATGCAGCTGAGTTTGCTTTGGTGGGTTAACATGCAAATAGCAGGTTCCCTGCTCTTCACAGCTCAGGTGATACTGCTCTGAGCAGGCAGAAGAGAGCAGAGTGGTCTCTGCTGAGGATAAAGAGGTATTTCAAAGCGACACCAAGAAGTAAGTTACAATTAGAATGTACATTTGGAAGGCCTCAAAAGCTGGGATGGGCAGCTGATATAAGTATGAACTTGCATCTGCCTCAAGGTGACATGTCTTTTAGTTCTTGCTCAAACTCAGAAACTCCCTTGGAAATGCAATCAAGTGAGAAGATTACCAGCCCAAAAAATCAGGCTGATGGCGCTTGCTGAAATAGGTGGGCTGAGGCCAAATTCGTGCCAACAGCCTCACCTTATTTGGAGTGAAAGGAGTATTATAAACCAAGAGTCAGTCTATAATCCTTAAGAAAGTGGTTCTGGGTTTGTTACTGTTACATCACATATAGAGTATGTATGTATGCATGCATGCATGTATGTATGTGTATACTTATAATAAGTGGTTCCTTAGAGCATGCTTAAAGACAGATGTTGTCTGGAAGCCTCTGTTTGACCAGTGGCTGCGTTGCTCTGGGTGAGCCATGTGGTTGCACAGCCACATTCACCCCTGTAGCTCTGTCACCGACTTACAGTGCTCTGCTGTGGAGTTGGTGGAGTTGGACAACACCCAGAGGAGATGGGTCTGTGCCCAGAGAGGGTCTTTCTGTACAGGACGCCCTGTCTGTCTGCTAACCATTGGGGGGTTAGCTGTTAAATCCACAGTGTGCTCTCTAATTAATCTTTTCAGTACAGTTTTGTTTTTTGTGGAGGAGGATTGTGGTGAAACCCTGTAAGTAGATACTCTATGTATGTTTTACAACCCACAGCATGTTTGCATGGAGGGGATGGAGGTGCCAGAGCAGATGATGTGAAAGCTGTTAATGCAACGCAGAGCGTGTGCATGTGGCTGGATGGTGAAAAGCATCAAAGGTAACTCATCTGATGGCTAAAACAACCCCCAGCCCTGCTGCTGACAACATCTGGAGATGCTGGCTGCCATGGGCTGCTTTGGCAGCAGGACTCTTGGAAGGGCCCTTGTACTGGCAGTCAGCTGCCTCATGCAGCATGGAAAAGCAGAAATAGCCCAATTTCCCTAGGTTACCCTTGGGGGTTGAAATGCAGCCACTTCCAGGGCCACTCACCTCTCTCTGTAGATTTGGGAGACGCTGCTATGTCTTCTTTCCATGCATCCATGCTTATATCATTGCATGTGAAGGCAATTAAGGCCCTGGAAATGTAGTGCTACACAACCAGGCAGCTCCATCTGGGAGCAGCGAGGCAGCCTCCCGTTGGTGCACCCACCCTTTTGGTTCTGCAGGATCAGAACATGCACAGACAGCAAACATGAGACCCAGATGGCTGCACACACCCCGACTGGCTTGCATATCTGAACTAATAGGAACAGGAGTTGAAAAAATCCTCATGATCTGCCAAGGTCTGAAAGAAAATCAGACTCCAATGGAAGAATGGCACTGGTTTGGTGCTGTTTTTTGCAAGAAATCTCAGAGCAAGCTCAGATTAGCATGAACTCTGCACCTCATGCGTGTGTAAATTCGTGACTCAGGGCCTGGGCAGCCGCAGATCTTGGCGCAGCTCCTGCTGTAAAGCTGCATTGCTCCCGTTTTCAAAACAACGCTGCACGTTTCCACCTGAGTCTTTGTTTTAAACGCTCCCTCTGCTGGCTGTTCTCTGAATTATTGTATGCTAATTCAACACCTCAGACTGCATTTCAACTGCAAAGTCGTTCCTGGGTTAATAGCAAAAAATCTTTGTCTTTATTTCTCTACCACGCTCTGAATCCCGCAGCTCAATTGCACCGCACCTACACAGTGTTTGTGGGAGAGACCTTTTTCTATTTACACCAATTATTACTGATGGCTTAAATCTCTTACTACAAAGCTTGTTGCCTCCTTGAGGAGCTCTGCCTCTCCTGCATCCCTAGGCTGTCTTATTATAAAGCGAAGCAGCTAATATTGTAACTTCTCCCTTAACGAATGAAGGTCGTGATGGAAATATTTAGTGTTGGCTTGTTTAGATACAGCCAGAAAAAAAAAATTAATAACGACAAAAAGTTTTTACAAAAGCAGTTAAAAGGGGAGACTGTAGCATTTCTATTTGTTTTTTCTTTTCTTTTTCCTCTCTTCTTGTTGAACGGCTGACAAACACTTTGAAATGCTGCAGAAAACCACAGTGGAAAAAATATTAAATTGATGTGAGGAGTAGAAGGCAGTGCTGGGGTATGTTTGTGATGTGCTGCCAAAGATTGCAACAACTCTCATGAAAGAAATAAATACAGCTGGACTAGTGCCAGAGCAGAAGAAGGGATTAAAAGCAAGCAGAGAACACGTGCTGCTCCTGGAGACAAACAAAATAACGTGTGGTCCTGCTCCAAGGAGGCTTCTCAGCGCGAGGCGAAGGCAAACAGGTATGAAAATAGGAGGAGGACATCCACTGGATAAAACTGATTTCAAACATATCATCTATTAGCACATAAATTCTGTTTATAGAGCAAAATGAGGGACGTGAGCTCAGCTGCCTATCCTGAAGGAGGGAGCAACAGCACTTGTGCAGGCATCGTGCGTTATCCAATGCAAGCAAATGTAGTCAGCATTTACTGTTTGACAGATATCAAGGAAGAGAAGGTCATGCACACAGAGCAAGGGCACACAAACAAGGCTTCCTGCTCTGCAAACATCCACCCTTGTTTGGATTCAGCATTTTGGGCAGTAACTGTCACTGACTTCTCCTAAGTGAAAACTCGAATTGGAAGTGTTGCACATCTAGGAAAAAGAAAAGAAACAGCAGTGGTCTTGAGAAAAGCAGCAGACACATTTCACTTTATTTGTTCTTCATTCAATAGCACGTTTGAGTCGCACTTGCTAATTAGATCTTACAAGATCTTTGCCCTGCACAGGGAAAGAAGCAAACAAACAGTCACATGTAAGTTACTGAACGCATTTACATCAAGTATGTTGCACTTTGGGTTTCTGAACATCATAAATAAGAGAACTAATTACACCAGCTTACAGATCAGAGCAGCTTAAGAGGCTTGTCAGGTTTAATCTAACATCTTTATTCGAGAAGCTTTCTCATAAAGTTTAATCAGAGATTAGAAATATGCCCACTGACACAAATCCATATATACAAATTGATGTTATTAGTGATTTTTGTGCACCGTTGCACATTTTCATTTTGGTTCTGGTTTTGAGAAATACTCAACTCCCATTCCTGAAGAGGTTCTAAGCTGCACGAACAAGAACTTCATTTAGTTCTGTGAATATTGGCCGAAACCACTGCGGAACTGCCAATACAGTTCCCACATCCATGAAGTAGGATTGAAGTGACTACAGGTCCGTGTTATGCAGTCTTTGTCTTTAAAGCTTGTGATGTTAATTGTGGGAGGGGGGAGAAAAAATCGTCTTCAGAAAGTAGCCACCCATGCTTGTTTAATGAAAAGGTAATGAGACAAAACTGTTGAGTAACTTTTAGAAGGCAGACTTTTCACTACGCTTGTGAAATAGTGTTAGAAGCATCTCTGCATCTGATCCTAAATCGTGCAAGGTGCCCTAAGCTGCTTTGTGAAACTGAAGGAATGAAGGTGCTTCCTACATCCACAAAAACACTTCGGGAGACTCTTAGACTCTTTCCAAATGAGGATCATTAAAGAAATAAAGCACTGCATGAACAAAGAAAGCTTTTTTTAACATGCATTAACATTAATCTCTTCCTCGCAGGCACCAGATCTCTGTAACAATGCTATTAGTGCTCTGCTTGGGTGCCTCTGCAGCAGTTCAGCTGGAAGCAGCGCTGAACTTTCAACTCTGTGACAGTCTGCATGGGAGAACCAAGCAGGAGGAAAGGTGAGAATGCAGCTAACACTTACTTCAAGGTCTACACTGAATTTTAATCGAGTGTCCTGTGCAGCTACGTACCAAAAGGTCTTTTTCCAGCTGTAACTTTACCTCTTTTTGTATGCAATAGGAAACGCAATGCATCTTTGCAGCCATTAGGTACTAAACCATACAGCTTCATGGTAAAAGCAGTCAGGGTACTCTGACAGAACTAATACTGTAACATCTCATCCAAGCTGTGCTGCCATCTTGGATGTCACGTCAAGCCAGTGATGACTTAGTCAATACATTCAATCCAGTTATACTCTTACTACCACTTCTTGTGCCAAGACTTAATGTGCTTCAGTGCATGAAGGAAATATACAACCAACTCCAGGAATATATATTCCAGCTCTCCATTTCAGTTACAAAAAAAAAAATACAGCAGTGATTACATTATAACTTCATAGCAGATATTTATAAGTTAGCTATAAACCAAGGCTGATCTAAAGCTCTGCAGCCTGCTCTCAGGTAACGTAGTTGCCACAGAAGTGGTGAGAATATTAACCACTTTTTTCCAGTGTTACAACTACTAGCTTTTAAAGACTGCAAGTTAATATAAATTACACCTCTTCCAACATAGGTTTCCTCCAAGTGGGAAAGCCGGGAGAACCTTACTGTTACAACTCAGTGAAAAACATGTTTTGATCCTAAGTCATGGTCTGAAGTCAAGTAAGCGGAGCTGCTCGCATACAGTGACATGGTCACTGCTGCAGCCTCCTTTTCAAGATCAGTAATTTATGAATGGACAGAACTTTGGTATTTCTTTGAAGCGTAAACTGTATCTACTGAAGTTGTGTCTATGGGGGAGGAAGGGAAGACAGATGACTTAAATCTATATAAAAAAAATGAATACTTCTGCAGTGTTAAGGGGATATGTAGGCCAAGGTTTATTCTGATTTGAATTGTCACTTGGCTGCTCTAATTCCACCGAGTCTTGTAACAATCTAATTTGACAAAGAATCTGGGCCACTGTTGAAACAGCTTTGGCTTGCGACCTCCACATGAACCTATGCTCAGAAATTAGTTCAGCCTGCATGACTGAGTCTGCATTGAGGCCTTGTCTCGTTAGCAGCTTCATACATACAGCAACATTAACAACCTGGTGTTTTTAGGATGCAGTGACTGAGTAAAGCCATTCTCCTATTTAAGTTATACATCAGTGAAAGTGGACTGTTCTGTATATATTTTAAATCACAGAAGGTGGTTTGATTTACCAGGCTTTTTTTTTTTTCTTCAAAGAACTTCTCAGAAATAATCTCAGGACATTGTTTTTGTTCCGATTCCCCAACAGGCACGAGCCCTCAGCTTCCTGGTCTTTCACACAAGGCAGGACAGAAATCAGTTCCCTTCCTAGGAGGACAGGCAATCCAGCAGCGCTGCCTGCAGTGGGGCAGAGTGCTCTGAGCCAGCTGTTAAGGAATGATGGAGTTAAAAGCTGAGGGGTCTGTTCAGTGCCTGCTATTCGGTGATGTATCCCTGTGCTTCACTACTGTTTGTGAATTCAGCTTCACAACTCCTTTGTGAGGTAGGAAATGACTACTCCCTGTGTCCCAGGGGAAGAAGGTGAGGCACAAGGAGATTAAGTTGTTCTCCTGGGTTCCTACAGGAAGTCAGCAGTAAAGCTGACAATGAATTTAATCCCCTAGTTTAGTCACGGGACAGCCATTCTCTTTGCCGAGGTACACCGGGCACAACATTTTTATACAGCCTTCATTTCTGCAAGCAGTAAACATCCTGGAAGACAGACACAGTTGTAAGTGGTTTCACTTTGCTATTCTGCATCTCTGAATATTAAAGAACGGTTCAAACCACAGAGATGTGCTACACAATGGCTAGATCATCTTAGCTAGCACTTTAGGTTCAGTCTACTAGACAGAGGAGGTATAGCAGCGAAGTTCCAATTTAAGTAAGTCTCCAGTACAGATTAGAGCCCACTTCTGTTTGCTGTTTCCCTTCTTCCAGGAAGCACGAAATACAATAAACGCTACTAGCACAAAAGAAAGTCAATGAACTAAGACTTCTACTATTAATTACAAACATTAGTGCAAACCACACAGCAGGTTATTTTTAGCACGCTCAGTATTTCCTGTAAGGAGGTCACAAAACTGAGGCTTTAAAAACTGTCGGTGTCATACTCCTAGCCAAGTAGTCAGCTTTGAAGCTCACATAATCAACCCAGATTCTGCAGCTACGCATTTTATTCTTCGTATTTCTACATATGCTATAACGTTTTTTAATTTAAAATACTGAAAATATATTCTGTTCTGTGCTTTTATAAAATATAAGCCACTAAAAGTCCATAAAGATCGAATTCCAAAGCTGAATTATGTGTTTGGCTACGAGACTTGCTTAGCATAATCTTTACTGCCCAGAAAAGCAATTTTTATTATTTTTAATTTAAGAACCATTTCTCTGTGTGCCTAAAAGCCACCACCTAAATCCACTCCTGATATTCAAACGTGTGTCTCTGCTGTCAAAAGTGAGAGGCCTCATGCTTTTCTTCTCTATCAACAGGTCCTTAACACTGCTGAAAATTAGTTCTCCCTTTTTATACGTACTCAGACGTAGATGTAGGTGCTTGGCTTTACCTGGCCCCTTTCTAAAGCTGTGGCCTTTATGCCTAATTAAGAGAGAAAGCTCAAAAGTTTTAGCCAGTTAAGAGTGTGACAGGAATGCTGATCTCCTTGCTCAACATTTGTTTATGGCTGGCAAGTCATCTGACAGGAAAAAAAGGACCTGAAGCGTGAAAAATATGTCACAGAGTATTTTGC
Source organism: Pavo muticus (assembly GCA_016647715.1). Classification (NCBI taxonomy): domain Eukaryota; kingdom Metazoa; phylum Chordata; class Aves; order Galliformes; family Phasianidae; genus Pavo; species Pavo muticus. Next base: position 748,453 of record JACDJE010000089.1, on the reverse strand, counting down.
TGGGCATGGCCTACTGAGCAGGTTAATGCTACAGTTAGTGGTCTGTGGTCTGCAGCCGCCCCCCAGTTGCAGCTGAATGGATGAAATCGTAATTTGGAAAGTGCACTTTTTCATTGATTGTTCTTTTACAAGAACAGACACCAGAGCTGAGCACAGTGCCTTCTAGAGAAGCTCTCTCCTCAGAGGTTTTCATCCAGCCACTTTATATAGCTGTTTCTAGTCTGAACTCCCGCAGAGAAATCAGTAGGCCAAATCGTGAATATCATACAGCCATGAAAGCAGTCATCGAAGTGATCAAGTGTGACTTCCACACCAGCATTCTCCAGCCGCTTGGCATACATCACCCCGTCATCTCTCAGGACGTCGTTCTCACAAGTCAGGATGTAAGTCTTTGGCTGCAGCTGCAAAGTCTCATTTTCTGCAAGCAGTGGGACTGCTCGCACGTCAAGCAGCGCTGGTATCTCCTGGATTATTTCAGCATTGCCTGTGGTTTGTACTACAGGCTTGTAGTTCTTTTTGAATGATGAGGGCAGTAGAGACGTCCAATTCAGACGTCCTCTGAAAGTCAGAGCTTGATGTACATCAAGAGCAGTGTGGTTGTTAATCAGCAGTGAGTGAGCCAAGTCATAATTACCATTGAAATAGTCTATCCAGTAGTTAATCATGACATAACGAGGAAGAACAGGCATATTCATATTCTGCTGATATGAAGGTGTATTGAAGTCAAATGCCTGAAGGACTGGGTAAATTAATGCCTGCAGTTTTGGTCTGATGATCAAATGCTCATCTTTGCTAAGCTGTGGGAAGAACGGGATAGAATTGTGATTACAAAGAACATAAACATTACATTATCAACCTTGAACTTCACACAAACCACCACTTGATAATTTTTAGGCAAGATTCCGTTCCTATGCAATTCCATTGGCAGATAAAGCTCTTGTTTTGTCTGAAACGCTAGCAGCCTGACCTTTTTCTTTTCTTGTAATGACGATCACTCAGGACAGTTCCAGCATCCTGTTTCCAACAGAAATCAGTAGCAGATATAAAAAAAACAGTGATGTTTAAACTATCCTTGTCCTTCAGTTGAAGGAGTTATTGAGTCAAAGGAGCTACCTAAACTTTTAATAGCTTTTCAAGGATTTTTCTTCCATGAATTTATCTAAATTATTTTTTTTAGCTTTTGCAAACTGCTGGCATCTGGTTTTCTCTAGCAAAGGCTTACTGTGTGCAGCAGAGCCTCTGTGTTGGACTAGAACCTACCATCTGCATTTGATTTGAGCCTACAAAGTGTATTTTTGGTACCCCCTAATTCTTTTAGTGGAAGAATCAGCAGATGCTTTTTTTGCTTCACCTTCTACTCAAGATACATAAATCTGTACTGTATCTCATCTTGTCTCTTTCAGGCTGAAGAACCTTAGTGTATTTAACCTCTGCTGACACAGTCTTACATCACTGATTTAAAAAGAATTCAGCATCATGGCAATGAATTATGAATGCTGTTTCCAAAACACGGCTCCATCCTGTTTATCAGTCCTCAAGACAAAAACTTGCAATACCTTATTAATTTTTCCTTGCTAATTCAATACTGCAAGATTGTCACGATAATTAGTTGTCTGAGCAAGGCTGTCATGATAATTAGTTGCCTGAGCAGGCTATGTACCTTCTTATCACCAATGGTTTATGGCAATACAGAAAAACTAATAATAATTCACTCAACCATGAATGATACTATTACTTGCCTCAGGCTGCCTCTAAAGTCTTTAGTAGATTAAATTCAGATTATGTTTAAACTAGAGATACACAAAAGAAAATTTCTTAATTGTGAAATGCTGCAGGAAGACAATTTAAAGCTTCATGTATTATATATTTATTGTCCTTCATTTGTATTTGGAGGAAATAAGAACATATTTTTCTGTGATAAGCACTTGAAAATAGGAAGATAAATTAATAAGTTATGAATGTAGCTAGTTACCTACTCAGGCAAACAAAGAATTTCTCAGCAAAAGGGGTTAAAAGAAATCACTTAGCTCCTTGTGCTTAAAATTTGGCCCACAAGAACTCATAACTGCACTAAGATATGGCAAGCTACTTGGCTCATGCAATTGACTCGTTTTTCTTCTTTAAAATGACAAAATGCTGGTTTTCAATAGAGAGAGCTACTACTGCCTCTGACACTGGCACATCACCTTGTGATGATGCAGCACAAAGAACCTGTCAACCTATATGCATCACTGAACTAGGGATTGTTATAGTGTAATACATCACAGGCACTGGATGTTACCTGCTGACACACAGCAGCAGCCAAATTTCCTCCTGCGCTATCGCCAGAAATTGCAATTCGATTTGGGTCAACTGAATACTCAGCTAAGACATCAGGCTGCAGGAAATGCTTTGTAGCACGAAGAGCATCATGGAATTGCTCAGGGAAGCACACCTCTGGTACCAGCCTGTATCTACAAAAGAAGAAGGGAGGTAAGAGACAATTATTAGTTACTATATTTCTCTCTCCTGATCAGTAACTACTATCGGATACATCTTAGTGGCAAATAACTATTTCATTAGGATAAATACTAGGGAAAAAATATGAGGTGTGTAATACTTAACCTTATAATTAACATTCTTACTCTAAAAGGTTTATGAGGACCTATTAGATATGAATAACACCAAGATGGTATAATACTGTGTGGCACTTTCCCAACAGAGGATTTCATCACACACTATAAAAATGAATTAATGTTAAAAACATCCTTGGCAAGGGAGTTATTCCTGTTGGCCTGTTTTTGATCTCAGCTCCCCACCTCAACTGCTGTGAAGGAGAGTGACGCCCAGCAGACCCAGCTGAGACAAACACCTCGGTAGCTCTGTTTCCCAAATGTTTATCTAAGCTCAGGAGAGGGTGAACGCTGCTGTACCTCTGTACCAGGAAATTAACAGTAGCCAGGAAGTGAAGTAATAATGATTTGCACTAATCCAACAGACTCAATAATTATTCTCCTTTATCAATGAGAGAGGCAGGGATATATGCAATATCCAAGTGGAGCAGAAGCAGCTGAAACCTGTTTACTACATTTTCTCAGTTCCTTAATAGCAGCGTAGGAGAAGTCAGTTTGTATTTACTGAATCACTTGTAGTCTAAGAGTTGTGACTGGGCCTTACGGTGCAAAGCACAACTTTCTGGTTGCAGTTTTTGTATCCTTAACGAGTTTTACATATTCTCAGCAGAGCTGATTTATAATGTTCTGAGAAAGTATTTCTATTGTCAGCTTGACAAAAGTTAATGTCGTTACAGAGATGTCTTTTAGTTCAAAGTGAAGAAATAGCCTGGCCATTACTCCTGAAGCAAAACAAAATACTGTTCCTCGGTTCAAAGTGTTTTCTTTGGAATCTAAGCTAAAAAATATGGCATATGCAAAATAAATTTTAAGCTTAATTTACATCAAGCTTTTCAAACATCAAATCTGTCCTGCTTTCAGTGAACAGTATATATTACATCAGCTACAAAGTAACAGGAGAGAGGCCTGAGCGAACTAGGCCTTGCAGAACTGGGCAATGCTGTGTACAGATCACAAAAGTGAGATGTGGAACTCAACCAATGAAGAAAATCTAATATGATTTCACTAACTGAAAATGAACACCTTGATTGAAAGATACAATGGCTAAGGAGAGATGACAAACACCTCTGAGGAACAGCCAGTATTATATCCCTTCAGTGAGAAAACGAGTAACTAGGAACTTTCCAATACTGTGATTGATACTTGCCTGCTTTATTCCTTTTTATTTTTTTTCCACTAATAAACAACAAAGTAAAAAAGTGAACCCTTAAAGTACACTACCATGCCTGCTGAGAATCAGTAGCACCAACTCCATATAATTAAATTGTAATTAGATCACAGAGCTTGATATGCAATCAGCTGCAAGTCAGAGCCTTGAGTAGTTAAATCAAGTGATTGGTTTTGCAAAAGAAAATATTGAAGTTGACAATAAGGGTGGGAAAAGTAGCACTCAAGTTGGACTTATCTCAGTAATTTAGTTAGCTAGCTGAGAGGTTTGTTTACTGTGGAATTGTTCAGCTAGTGAAAAAACTAGTGCTGCTTCTCTGTTGTCTAGCAGCCTGGCAGTCTCCTGCTCTTGAGTGGAGTACAGGGCTGGAATGAGATGACTTCAACAGCGGGTGCTTGAGAGAACAGCAGGAGCCGCCATGCTTCACTGTGTATTTTGGTTAATGAGCAGTAAGAAATGATTTGCTAATTTTTAGGTTCCAGACACTTGCTCGGAGTGCCTTAGAAACGGTGGTTTTCAGACAGACTTCAGATGTTTGTTTTTTATGTATAATATACCTTCAGTTATGGATGAAAAATTCTCTTTTGCTCCACAGGGAGTCAGAGAGATGTGGTTCAGCCTTTCATCAGGTATGTAACAAAATTGTTCTTGACAAGCATTAACAGAATTAAAACTTAAGTCAACTGAGTGATCTCAGGTTTTAGGTGCGCTCCTTACATGCAGATACATTTGTGAGATGCACTAAAATGTGTAAAATTTGCATTTCAGTGTTTTGTCCAAGTGATTAAAAATTCTACTCTTCTCCCACATTTCTGCTCTCTGAAATGACTTCTGAAAGAAACAGAAATCCAAGTGAACTTTTGATTCCGTTCTAATTTGTTATTCTAAAAGGATAATAATATCAGACTGGTAGAGAATTACTGCCCAAGTTTAAAGCCTTATACACAAGTCGGTAACAAGGGAAAAGGGTAAAGCTAGAAGAACTACATTACATATTTCTAATACCTTAACATTGCATAATTAATTTTAGATTACTCACTCAATTGAGACAACTACAGCATTGAGAGATTCGGCCATGATTCTGCAGAGGTTGTTATAAAGGCTTGTTCCTGGAACAAAAGGACAGAGTGTTAGGTACATGCAAGTCCATTTATGGTAGTATTTCACTAAGCCATACCTAAGTGTCTTCGTTTCAGCTGGGATGGAATTGTTTTCTTCAGAGTGTCTGGTATGATGCTGTTTTTGGTTGGAGAAAAAACAATGTTGATGACACACCAATGTTTATAGTTACTGCTTAAGCAGTGCTCTACAGAGCCAAGGCCACTTTCAGTGAAGGGCCCAAGGAGCTTGGAGGGAAATGAATTAGGACAGCTGACTTAAACTGGCCAAAGGGACATCCCACACCATATGACATTGTGAGGAAGGAGTTCTGCATGGTTTAGAGTTCATCTCTCTTCCTCTGCTTGGGTGGGTAGCTGGGCACTGGCCAGTGGCTGGTGAGCAATTAATTGCTTGTGCATCATTTGTTATATACATTTATAAATATATGTTTATATACATATAAAAATTATTATCCTTTCCTCTATCTTAGTAAATACTTTTATCTTAACCCATAAGCTCTAGGTTTTTTGATTCTCTCCCCCATCCCACTGGGAAGAGAGAGTGAGCGAAGGACTGTGTGGTGCTCAGGCACCTGCCAGGTTAAAGCCTTCTCAGAAAACATAAAGACTTCTAACAAACAGAAGTAAATGAAATCAGCTTAAACCAGAGGACGTTCCAAATGTACGTGTTAGCAGAAGGAGCACAATTCACTCCATGAGAAGTCCTGCAATCTGATGTTTTTTTCCCCTCATCTGTTTCTTGGTGACTTGGGGCTTGTCCTTTCACCCATCTATCCCAGTTCTCACAACAGGACAAAATTCAAGGCACCCGGTGGCCTGGGGCCACTGCATCCGGAAACAGTTATTACCATATGAGTCACTGATTTTTGTTCATTTTATTATAGCATGTATTGCCTTAATTCAAATGAGCTGCCCTATTAATGTCAAGTGAACTACTTATTTAACAGAGGATTAATCAAGGTTATCCTGTTTGTCAGTAGACTGATTTTCCTTAATTTTATTCCTTTCCAATTACTTAATCACTGATTCCTGGTACCATAAAATATACTAGGACACTAAATGTTTTATAAAGTATTTAGTCTTAGAATTTAGTATTTAGCTGTAACATTTGTGCCATTAATCTCTGCATCTCGGACTTGCAGATAGCTGAGTTACAGTCATCCAAACAAAGCATTGTAATTTAATATAAACAATATAAGCAAGTCTTATGCCAACTGTTAAATGATATGGGCAGGACTCTAACAAACATCCCTTATGTAGGCCTAAGAAAACTCATCTCAAAGCTCAATTTCTCTGTGAGAAGAGGAGCGAATTTTTTAAACTGCTATAGGACAAAGAGACTGCTATTTCAAAGGTTTGTGAAGACCAGATTTTGAAGTTACTTAGGACACTAAATCTCACTTAAGTCGTGGTATAGGTGGCTTATACATACAAAGTCTTAATGCAATCAGTACAATCTCTTGCATGTTTTAGAACACTTCAGAAAAGTGATTTTTTTTTCCCCTTCCACAGATGAGTCCACTTATGCTTTAGAATGCATCATGTTGTCCCAGAAGCAATGGGGAAGGACAAAGACTCCTACCCATTCTTGATCTTTGCCTCAGAGCAGCCGTGAGAACTGCAGGCCCCTATTTTTTCCAAGGCTTTTCTCCTGCTGTGAGATGTGGAAGGATCAGCGCTTAGCTTTTTGTTGCCTACAGCTATATCTTACTACCATTAACTTGGAAGCCACAAACATCAGAGTAAGTCAATACTGTTAATTTTCAAGGTAGTCTCTGCTCATGATTGCAGTAGATTCCATAAGGGAGGGAGGAAGGAACCCAACTCTACCCATATCCTTGGTCATGCTGCCTGTTTTCTGGGATCAGCAGTATGTATTCCCAAATACACGCTATTGGAAGCCAAGCATTAGCAATGCTCTTGCATTCAATTTTGTCTAGTCCACTCTTTGTGTAAGTGTTTGTTTTGTATATTGTGTAATTTGTCCTGTCATGATGTTGCAAAATTAATCTTTTGGTTCTTTTCCAGTTCACATCCTGATAAGATACATATTTTTTCCAGTGCATCCACTGTATATTTTTATCCTGATTCCTAACATCTGCTCCACCAGAATGGAGATAGTGACTACTGAATTCAGGTACGTCTCTGCAAAATTGTCATCTCCTGGAAGGAAAAACAGCTTTTGGTTTCTCCTGCTGGGAGGAAACCAGCCCAGAATCCCATTTAGTTACCAACAGACACGTACTTGCACTTGCCAAGGCCCAGCCGCCTCCATGGATGTAAACAACACTGCGCTTCAGCGGTTCATCTTGCTTTGCAGGAGGTTCAAACACTCTGACTTCCACACCATCAAAAACAACATCCGTGATGTTAATGGGTTCAGAAGAGACAGACTTCAGCTTGTCAAACGTACAAATCAAATAATTCAGAACTATCAAGTGATGGCTGAGTCTCAGATAGTGAATCAAGTGACACTTTGGGGGAAAAAAAAAGAAAGAGATTAGTTACTTCAGAGCATATCATGATGCTGCATTGATGCAACCTTCTTCAAAAGGCAGCTTCTGTATGAAAACATAAGTTCTTAGAATATTCATCAGAAAATGAATGATTATCAAAACCTGTAATGCTTTTAAAGCTTTATTAGAACAAAACCCTGGCAATAAAAGACATTCCTGCCTTTGAATGACACCTCCGAAAGGGACAAACCTGACTGACCAGCAGATTCCGCTTTCGTACTAGCGAAGCTCCTCAGACCGGTGCCAGTAGAGGGCAATACCACACAGTCAACATTTTTGTGGTGGCAAGGTAGGAAATATGCAAACTATTTCTCTTATTCCATTCCAAAGCGTAAGTCTTTCCATTTCCAAATTAAGTTCTCAGTGATTGCAAAGGCATCTGCAAACAGGACCAGTCTCAAAGGAATGCAGTGCTTATTTACTGGCTCGCCCTGTATTTGCCTGCTGAATTGGAAAAGATCTGAAATGCTGTTGAAGAGCTGTGGCAGATTTGTGATTTCTTCCCCAGAGACTCAAGCGTGTTACTTCTTCTGTGCGGGTGTGTAAAATGGTAAGAAAATAAAGATAGATCTCACCTTCCTGTCCCCTTACAGTACAAGGAGAGATTTTATCCCTTCTGAAAATCCAGGATTTTTTAACTTTCCCCGAAACAAACCTGTTTCTCTAAGCAGATGCTCCTGGGATCTAAGGCACTCCTTCAGCCTAAATGCTCATGACCTGCTCCCCATGTACAACTTGTCAATCCATAACCGCTTTAGTGTTTTAATTCTGCTGTTATCACCAGTACAGTGCCAGCCTGCTAGTATGAATTAAACAAGTCCAGTACCAGGGAGAGAGAAAGAATGGTTATTCAGGTACCAGTCTAACAACATTAATACTGCAAAGAACAGACAGTTGCTGTAGCCTAACCTGTACAAAAGCTAAGTGGAAGCCAAGTCAGATTCCTTGTGATAGACGTGATTTTCCAAGTAAGAGTTTTACAGTCTCTTTCTGACTTATACGTTCACAAGGAGAGAGATTTCATTTTCTTGCTTTGGTTTTCTTCACTGTCCTTCTGCACTACAGTTACTTTCAGTGCAAAGTCTCAGTGTCTCTGTGGGGGAAGACTTCTCAAAGAGAAGGGACAGCTAACAGAGGAACACCACTGCTGTCAACACGCCCTCCAGAGGAAAAGCAAATTTTGAAGCACCTCCTATCAATTGAGAGAACTCCTGCTTTCAGCAATAGTTACACCAAAAAGGATCTCCTCCCCTGGGTCTACAGTCACCGTCCTTACATGTGGCTTTTAAATCCACTGTGGTTAGCTTAAAGGTAAACAAACAAATGCATATGACTCAGCTTCCAGTAGATGCTGTGTGAAAAAGACCCCGAGGCAGCCCCCATTCCACTGCAGATTTCTGTGCAAAGCGACAGACTGAGATTTTTCCCACAGGGTCTCTGGCTGCCAAGTACAGTGGAGTGGTAACGTGAGTGGGGACAGAGGAATCCATTTCCAAAACAAAATTTTACAGAAATTACTTTCTTTTCCTGCTCGGCTTGTGGTAAGGTTACCCTGCTGAAATAGTTTGGTGAGAATCCAAATCTTGGTATGTTTGCTGCTTTGTTGATGGATTATTGTTTCTGCATACTTAAGGTCTTTTCTCTGGGAGTAAAAAACACGAGTATCCACACAGTGGGCAGAAATGTTGAATTCACAAGACTGTAATTTGAATCTCAGATCATGCTTTTCTTACTCTGTTACTTAAAAATTTCCATAGGAAAACACCATTCAAGCTTGAAACTTGAAGAACAATACACCTATTAATAAACTGCCATTCAATTTATTGGGCTGCCACTGATTCACCCAGCAAAATGATCTTCCATGTACCCTATGGAGGTTCCCAAGGGAGGTAACTAATGGGAAACACTGCCAGGCAAAAAAATCATCTCTGTAGATTTTTTTCAGGCCAACTGTGCTGCAAAAGGCTATTTATCCACATTCTTTGTAGACATGATTACCACATGTTCCCTGGAATCAGAAATGTTTTCTTTTCAAGGCTAGTTGCAGCTGTTTACTGAGAAGTGTTTTGCCCTGTTGTTTTTAAACCACAGAACACCATGGCCCTCTGCAGGCTTATCAGTTGCTTTCATGCCTTTTTCCTGCAATAGGCAACTCTTTCCAAGAACCAAAAAAATAAAAAATCAAATAACATGGAAGAGATGCCTCTTACACCAAGGCACAAAAGGAACAGTAATAGTTCTCTTATGTTTACCTCGTCAGGTTTCCCTGCCCAGGACTTATAAGCACATTCTTTGGAAGTGTATCTAGTCAGTCAATTTGGTTGTTATTTACAACAATCAGGATTGTGCTTTTTTCTGGTAAGGAGCTAGCCTTGTCCAGAGTTCCTACAACCAAAATTCTCATGTAAGAAAATATCCATAGTACCTTGTGTGTATATGTTTGTATTTAATGGTTGGCTAAATCTCATCTAGGACTGTGTTGCAGCCACAGAATCATAGAATCACAGAATATCCTGAGTTGGAAGGGACCCACAAGGATCAATGACTCCAACTCCTGGCTCCACACAGGATCACCTAAAATTCTAACCATATAAACACTTTCATTTTCTAAGCAGGTAACTTGAAGAAATGTGGCTGGTGAACGTCATGAGGATGACTAATGGAGCTGAACTTCATGAGGATGACTAATGGAGCTGATGCACCCAGTGAGCTTAGCTGCTATGGAGCAGGATAGACCTGCATGCGCAGGAGGACGAGCAGGGCAAATGTGAGTACCTTGCTGGTGTTTGAGCCAGTTCAGCAAATAACCACCGTGCACAGATTGCAGCACAGATTGCAGTAAGTGTGGCTATCTGTCACCCAGTTCTGATTGCAGCTTCTGATTTTGGGGTTGTTGGCACCCTAATCTATGGCTGCTTTGGTAGTGGTGTGATTTACGCTCACTGTTATGCACGCCAGCTGTCCAACAAATCAAAGTAACTTCCACAGCCACCATCTTCTCTTTTACCAGGATATCCTCCTAGCCAGGATTATGAGGAAGGGACAACCCAAAAGACTAAGCTGTTTAAGATCGCAGCTGTCTTCCTCCTGGCAAATTCTTGATGAGAGATGTCAGATACTGAGAGATGTTTTAACTTCATGCAGGAGAAAACAGTCAAGAAGTAAAGGAGGAGTGAGGGTTGTGATTAAAAAAAAAACACAATAAAAAAACCCAAAGAACAGTTTTCAAGAAAGGCAGCATTACCTCACCTTTAATCACCAGTATCTGTCCCTAAATTGGTAGGATTCTTCTGGTGGCTCCTCAGGGTTGCTTGGGATTCTTTATGATCCCCTTATGAAGAATCCCAAGCGATAATTGATTATGCTTAACCCCTCTTTCACAGACTTGTACTCTGCATCAGTCATGGACTCTCTATTACAAACAAAACCAAAACCAAAAACAAACAAAACCAAACAAAACAGAAAAGGTGCATTCCTGCTGCTAATTTCTAAGTTTCCAATAATCTCAAACAACACTCAGCACATCAGGATTGAGGTGACACTGCCCTAAGGGCAACGTGAACTATCCAACTTCACAAATCTCTGACCTTTAGCCTTGAAATTACTGCAGCGGGTTGCATTCAGATGGCACACAAAGGCAGCGCGCCAAGCTGAATACATCAGCTGCTTCCTTCACTGCCTTCGCAGCAGTGAGATGCCAGGTTCTGCTCTGACCTTAGCTGAGATCAGGAACTGAGAGTTAGCTTGAGCTGTTTGCCTTTTTACATGAGGCACTGCTCAGGACTGAGCCAAGTCTCATGTGTGACTCGCCGAGTAATGATGCTGACACTGGGCGGCTGAACCTCTTAAGACTTAATTTCCTACCTTCAGAAGATGCTGCTGCTCCTGAATGACATTATCCTCAGTTCAGGTATCATTTTGCAAAGCACACTGCTGTAACATTACAGTCCAAAATGCCAGCTACAGTATCTGTAGACTGTGAGAGACTAGCGAAAAAAAAATAAACAGGCTCATTTCCCCATCTTACTGTGTGCAGAACGCATTGGTCTGACTGCGTTTCAGGAAGTTTATCCCATCTAAAGGTTAACCTCTATTTTCTATCATTTTACAGAGCCATTTCTTAGAACAGGTGCATTACTGCACAATACCTAACATGTACTTTTGAAAACTGTTATACAGAGAGTCCTCAAGGACTCAAAGATAAGTGCTCTAATTTCCTTATAACTGGAAGGAAACCAAAAAGGCTGTTTTACAGTTTATCAACTAGGAGAAGCTCTATTATTTTTTCATTGTAAAGTTTCATTCTTACACCTATTCATCCACGATGAACTGCTTTTAGACCAGATAGCCATTAACTTTTGTCTCTACTGCAAACAGGACTTGCAGTGTATCTGTTCCTATTCATATGCTACCTCTAAGACCATAGTGGATTACTGTAAACCAATTTGCAGGACTGCGTCCTTACATGCAAAAATATCAGCTTACTTGGATGGCCACAACTGTGATTTACATCTCTCCATATATGGGTAGGTAGATTAAATATTAAAATGTTAGATGGAACTAATTACTGTTTACTCCTGAATGTTGATGTCCCGTGCCCTAGATTTCATTCTAAAAGGAAGCAAGTGGCAGAGCAGCATAAAAGCATTTCTTAGCTGATGAGAAGTACAAGGATACTTTTCTCCCCTGTACAGCTGCCTAATTTCTTCCATATATGCCTGCCTGACAGCCTGGATGCCAACCTGCTTGTCCTTCCAAACCTGTTAACAGCTGTTCCAGCTAAGAAAAAATAAATTAAAAACAATAATTAAAACAATCCTTTCTTCCTTTCTATGCATCAGAATAGCAAGTACCTTGATAGCGTGGCTCAGAAATAACTTAGTTCAAAGGGCTTATTAAATAAACATATGCTGCTCTCTTTACTCCAAGAAGGGAGAATGGCAATGAAAAGAAGCGAGAGACGCCTCTATCTATCCTGCTGTTAGCAGCAGAACTATGAAATGCTGCTTAAGGCACTTCTTGGCAGATACCGTGTAAAACAATTCTAATGGTTTAATTTATTGCTCAGTCCTATAATCGCGAGTAGTTTTCTGTGGCTGTCCAAATTTCAGTGAAGCTGAGCTCTGACAGTCTTACATACACTGCGTTCACTATCTTCCATTTCTGACCTAAAACTTTAGTGTAACATTGCAGTTTTCTATAAAACTGTGGCCAAGTCCCATTTCGAGACAGGTGAGGACATTATTCTCATTCTAAGTTAATCACTTTTGCACCAATTTGTTAATAACATGAAGCTGAAGATTCTGATTTCATTCCGAAAGCAGCACAGCATCTACACTCAGCACAGGAATAGGGCTCTGAACATCCAGCTCTGGTATTTTCAGTGACCTCAAATAAGGCACTGTCTGCATTTCCCCCAAAGTAAGATTAGGACAATGGCAGCAGCTCCCTTTTGTAATACGTTTTGAAACCTACTTATGAAAACTGCCCTATAAGCATTATGCATTTTTAGCCCACATGATAATACATAAACATTTGGGTTTTGCTCTGATCCAGGGCACTGAGTCACTCCCAAGCCTGTAAAGGAATTTTATTAGCTGCCTGGGACAAAAGTCTATGCAGAAATGCAGCACCTTATTATTAGGACACTGAAAAGCAGTGCCAGCTTCAGTGTGTTTTACTGGTAGTGTTTATAAAGGGAGGGAGAAAACAAGCACATTATCCCTAACAAGAACTTGTCACGCTTGACTATCAGAGTCAGCACAAATCTATTTCAGAATAGGGAAACAACTGTATTTAGAGCACATAAGGTTTGTTTCATGCTTTGGAAAGAGGGATTTTAGTGTACTTTGGAGGTTTTAAAATAAAAATCACTTAGTAACGTACTTCTGCCTGCTATCAAACCTACAAAGGAAAGTAATAAATTGCAAGCTGAAAATACATTCAGAAGTAGGTGAAAGTTCAATGGTCACATTTAGAGCATCGTTAAATCATTTGGTCTCGCAACCTCCGGTAGACAAAGAAAAGGGAAGCTCAGCTCCACAGAAGGACACACACTTGATTTTATATACACACACTAAAGCTGTCTACCACAGTAAGTATTCAAGCTTAACTTCTACAATCTTAGCTTCAGTTCACACAGTTCATTCTTAATGGCAGTCACTTATTCCTGACTTTGCGCAACCTCACAGTGTTGGAAAGACTTCTAAACACTTAGATAGCACCTCATTTTGCTCTCTCTGGAAAGGAAACCCCCAGGTTTACCTGTTCTGTGGTTCAGGGCACCGCTAATGCCTCACTGATGCTTTATGCTTCTGTCCAAAAGCCACTCGTTCTTTCTTGTGCTTTGTAAGCTGCCTGTGGCTGATAGTTAATAACTTTCCTTGCTATATGTAATCATATTTCTAAGGCCGCAGATGGGAACAACTGTCTAACAAGTTACCGCTTTCCCCTAACAGAGATGGAGACAGATGTGGGCACCTCAGTGCTGCCAGTTTGCTCCAGCTGCCACCAGGGCAGGCTGTGTTCTGCCAGCTCCTCTGGGAGGAAGACCTCCAGGATACCCAGAAGGGATGAGATTGCCTCTGGCCTCCAACCTAGAGACACTGAGACTCATCCGGCTATGCCTCGCAAACCACAAGCAAACAGAATCTGTACATAAGCCAACAGCAGTATACATATATAGAGTTAGTCATGTGATTTTCTAAAGATAGGTCTCCTTCAGCTAGAGGTTATGGACTTGATTCAGGTGTTCCTGGAAGAAAGGTTACCATGTGTTCTGCAGGCAGGACGCTGTGACCATCGTAGCCCTTCAAGTTATTAAACTTCCAGCTCCACCGTAAAGGTATGTGTTGTTATTTTAGTTACCAGCACAAAGCAAGTCCATGTCAAGCCACAGCTTTTTAATGGAAAACTTATGCTGTTGTAGGCTATGTCTACGTAATTTCCCTGTCATAGCAGTATCATTTCTTTAAGGGAGAGTATATAAGCAAAAAGCTTTATTCTTTCACATCCCAGTGGCTATCCCATTGGTTTATTGAAAATCAAATAATCATCTGAGTTGGAAGGGACCTTTAAAGGTCATCTAGTCCAACTCCCCTGTGATGAACAGGGACATCTACAGTTCGATCTACATCTAGTCCCAGCTCTGACTGCAAAAGTGGCAGCCAGAGAAGCTATTCAGGGAGAGTATGCAAGCCTGGACACTGTCCTCCTGCTTCCGCAGTTACTGTTAGGAATATAGAAGACACCTTCCCACCGAGTCCTTCTGGTATCTGTCTGTAAGCCCTTTGCCCATGACTTCATCCTTTCTGAATCTGCTGATGCTCTCAACATGCAAGCTGTTGAAGGTTTTAGTGACAACATAATGAACTGAAATGCTGCTAGGAAAAAAGACAGAAATACTTTGACACAGACAGTACCCTAAATCAGGCGTGACCACAGCTGATCAGTCCTTGTCGAAGATTAGACCAGCCTGGCAGAAAACCAAGCTCGTAGCTGAAGCCATCATCAGAAGTTCGTGATCTCTTTTTTCATGCCAGCTCAGTGAGAGAAAGTGAGGTAGAGATCATAAAGCAACAAAACAATCACGTGTCTTATAGCAAAAACAGCTATTCTGAAAGGGTTTTGTTGACTAATACAGTTTCAAATACAGGCCGCTTGATTTTGATATTTGAAATAGATTCCCTATGTCTTCTTTCCTTAAGGCATTAGTTAGCATATGGAAGTACAAGCCATTAATTATTTTGACCTAAAGCCTCCGGGTCGGAAAACAGCTTGAAGCTCATAGGAAGACCTCCATCACAAAGCCAGCAGGGCGGCTGGATGCCAGCTGTGAGCAAAGCACATTCGCCCGATTCCCCGATGAGGACAAAACCAGGAGCAGCCTGGGACCTGGCCTCGCCCCCTGCCCGGACGGGTGGACGCGGCACCGAGCTCTCCTCCCGGGCAGGCCGGGTACCGCAGGACAGCCGGAGCCCGCGGTGCCGGTGATGGGCTCTGATGGCGTTTCCTTACCGTCTGCTGCACCGCCCGGAAGGTGGCATCCAGCAGCATCAGCTTCCACGAGTCCGACACGGTGCCGGGCAACGGCAGGTAGATGTAATAGGCGGCCAGGGCGGCCAGCGCCGCCAGCAGCACCCAGGAGGTCCGCATCGCCCCGCGGGGAGCGGCCTCCGCCGGAGGAAGTCCCGGCGCTTCCGTGCCCGCCGCCCCGAGCCGCCGGCTGCGTGTGCGGGAGCTCGGGGTGGCGGCAGCGGCCTTCTCCGC